>PVIJ01011359.1:0-55100 GCA_004024925.1 Scalopus aquaticus
AAAGATTTATTTATTTATACATACAGCTGGGGTACAGGCCAGAGGTGTGGGGTGGCGAGAGGGTTCACCAGAGACAGAGTGGGGAGCAGAACAGGCAGATCAGAAATACACTGCTGAGGGGAGCAGCGGGCGAGGCAGGAGAGGTCTGCCGCACCATGTGGGATTCTCCCCGGCCGGGCGTCGAACTCGCATCACCGCTGCCGACAGCTCCACAGCGCAGCGCCTAACCGCTGCACCACCAGGGAGGCCCCGCAAATCTCTTTCTTAATTAAAAGATCAGAAAAGGAAGAAAAAATTTTGGTGTAGAAGGATATGGACAATGGTTGGGAGATAAATATATATGGGACAGAGCACATCCAGCAAAATAATACTGGATGAGAGCAAGAAGTAAACATCAAGTAGAATAGAAAATGTCAGGATAGGTTCAGGAAGGGTTTCTCAAATTCAGCACTACTCATAATTTGGGCCACATAATTATTTAATGTGGGGAGCTATCCTGTCTATAGAGGATGCTTAGCAGCATCATTGCTTATTCCCCCCCCACTTACAAGTGATAACTAAAAATATTTCCAGACATTACCAAATGTCTCCTAGGAGAAACAAAACTGTCTCCTCTTGAGAATCCCTGGGTTCAGTGTTTTCACCCTCTCTACTCTGTAACAGACTACTTTTAGGCTTTTTATAGGAAATTTTATATATTTACATACATATACATCTGTAAGTCTCCATAGACAGGCAATACCAGTCTTACGTGAAGAGTAATTCTCTTGGGGAATTCTCCCCAGAAGGGGAGTCACCCTATGATCATCCTAAGATCTCTCTATTCATTCCTTTTGCATTAGATTAGTAAAAAAAGAAAGTTAACATATATTGGTTTATTGTCTTTTGCCTTTTCCATGACTTGATGCATTCATTCTTTTCGAGAAAAGAAGATGATTCCTACTTACCAACTAACTACTTAGTTTAATTATCACTAACAATTGTAGAGGTCATACCTGTTATAACCACTTACATCAACTATACTAATTTCTGGTATTAGAGTTATGGCAAAAAAGAAACAGGTAGAGCTCCGAATGCAAAATTCTCAGTCTTGTAAGGTAATACAATGAAAGAAAAAGGACTTCGATTTTTGACATTCCAGCATTCAAAATCTGCCTTTGTCATTTATTATGTGTATACCTGTTTTGGTTAAGGTTTTTTTGGGTGTGAAGAACAGGTACCCAGCCAAACTAGCTCAATAAAAGGTGGCTTTTATTGTAGGATATAGGAGATAATCTCAAAAGTATGTCATCAGAATCAAAGGCTATTCTCTTAAATGCTTAGAGGTCACACAGTTTCTCTCATTTTGTTTCCCTATCATTCCCACAGTCCATTATGGTAACCAGCTATGGTTCTATATCAGATTCACTCCACTCAGTCTCTCAGTGTTCCAATTCCAAGACTGGAGAGGAAGGATCCAGGTTGGCCTGGCTCATACCAGTTTAATCAGAACTCTTAATGCCAGGTCATGCCATGAGGTTGTTTCGTCTGTGGATTAAGTGTCCTTTAGTCAGTGGCCCATGTCTGTTCTAATCAAGTGTACCCCTGGCTCAGCATCATGAGTATAAAATATGGCCTGGTTCCTGGGGAAGGGGCTAGAGAACAGGCATGCAATGATTGAAAATTTAGCAGTATGGCCCTGGATGGTTTCAACTGGTCTTGGTTTACATGTAGAATGGTGATGAGAATAATAATTCAAGGAGTATTAAGGATTACCTAGTATAAATCAGGCAAGTGTCTAGTCCAGTGTCTGGTAGGCACTCAGGAACTTATCCTTCAGGGCATCAGAATCAAAAATGTTGCTAGTACATCACTAAATAGCTATCTAAAATTAAAACAGAGATCTAAAACACAAAATGCCTGGTGTTTATACTTGATAACTTATGAATTATGTTTTCTTTTTTTACTGTCATCTAGTAAATATAAGAGTGAGAACACAAGCTGTTTTCTAGTAAGCTCCTATGCTAAATAAGTGTTCCAAGGGAACTCTGTTGGCTATCAGGACCCTTTATTTCCATACTTCATAATATATCCTGTTTATGAATGTTCCTGAAGCAACATTAAAGAGCAAGCAAGCTAAAGAGCTGTGACAATGCTCTCTACAGGTCGATGAAATCCTGGCTCCTTCCCCATTTTAACATCCCTTTTGAGCAAGGCTGTGTTCTCCTTGAGTCAGTCAAAGTTAGGAAAGATTTACTGATTGGGCTCATGAATGCTAAACTGAATTTAAGATTTGCAAATAGGTCCCTGGGTTTCCACTGATATTTCACCCTGGATAAATCACTGAAGATTTTGCATTTTGTTTATTTATTTAAAGCCCTTCTGGCCAGAAACATACATATATATTCTTGTACCAATTGATTTATGGTTAAAAATTGATTAGTTTCACAAACTGCATGACAAGTCTAGGGATCAGGTGGATAATACCAAATGAGAGTGTGATGACAAACTTTGGAACACAATAATGAGAGTATTAGGCATAACATAGTCAGGTAAATTGAACCGGAAATGTAATTATAGCATTGTTTTGTTATTTTACAGAGACACTGAATGATTTAGTGAATGCTATTCAAAGGATTCAAGAAAGTGTCCTTTAGTTTTGGTATCCTGAAATTAAAAAAAAAAATTCAATCATTAATCTGTGGCATGACTTTAGGTCCCATTAATTCACTGTTAGGTTTGCAGTTCCTATACGGAGCAGTTCTAACTATTTGTAAGGATTAATATAGTATGATTTTTATCCTTTCTTAGAATTTTTCCAAAGCACAAAGAGAATTATTATTTATATATTTCAAAAGAAAATAAAGCTAACTCTACTTTGCAATATGGGTCCACTGATCCTTTTTTAAATCTAAGATACTTATGGGAATATCAAGATATTATTTTTCCTATGCGGGTTCCCCCTGCTATCCAATATTTGAAATATTTGGTAATCTCAAATGGCATAAAGTGAAAAGTAATTACTATTAATTTATACGGAAAATTTTGTTAGTGTTTCAAGACTCTAAAAATAACCTGCCAAATCATACTAAATAACATAAAACCTAAAATAACATGTAGTGAAAGCAATAACGATATACCTCTACATACTTCATAAAGCAGTTCCTGAGGAAGGAACTTGGTGGTGCCACACAATGACACTCTTGCTGCCTCCGTAACAGGCTGCTGCAAAATAAATTCTCGATTTTCGTTTTTTACCATAAAAGTGAAAATCCTCTTAGCATTTCTTGCGATTGTAAAAACAGACATGGTGCAGGTCTTTCATAAAAGTGAAGTGGCATAACATGAACTTTCAAAAAGCAGGAATCCCTGCATCTTAAAACATCCTGTCATTTCATTATCCTAGGAATTATTTCCTTATAACTTATCGATTATTCCCATTCATACTAAAACATCAGTAACAAAACAGAGCACAATGACTTAAAAGGATGATGCTATAATGAAAGAGAGTAATACTGCTTTCCTTACAGTGCTGTCCAAAGTATTATACCATCTTTCAAAAAAAAATACTAAAGACCAGAAACACCGTATTTGTAATATGCTCTCAACTCTCATTGAGAAATACACAGCTGAGAATTAGTATTTAACGTTTTCTGTCTGCAATGACAAAATAGAGAAAACTGAAAGAAGACATTTTGCATTTATCAAAAAAGTTAAAAAATGAATACTGAGATAAGCTAAAAAACAAGCCCCCCGTAGATATTCACTATCCACTCCCCAGAACCAGTGACTATTAAATTAACTTATGGCAAAAGATATGATTAAGCTAAGCATTTTGAGAGGAATTTATTCTGGATTATCCATTTGGGCCCTAAATATAATCATATCTATACTTTTAAGAAAGAGGCAGAAAAGTTTTGAGGGAGAAGAGGAAGGAGCAACATGACTACTGAATGGTAAAACCATAAGCTATGGAAAGTCTACGCCATCAGAAGCCTGATGAACCAAGGAAGGGATTCTTCGACAAAATCTCTAAAAAAGAGTGACCTGTCAACATCTTAATTTTAGACTTCTGGCGACCAGATATATAAGAATAAATTCCGCTGTTTTAAGGCACACAGTGTGTACTAATTTGTTCTGGCAGCCTTGGAAAATCAGTACAAAGCAGAGACAATGTAGAATCTAAATAGTGAAACATGGCGTAAGTGAAAATGTCAGAGCATGAGGATTCAGAGAAATGCATCTGAAACTTTCTTAAACTAGAGTCAATGAGTGAAAAAAATATTTTTGAGCATAAAGAGAAAACTATTCTCATAGTTAATAATTTCAACAGGAGGCGCATTTTATAATTACCTAAACCATCCCAAGATGCTGAAAAGACAAAATCATATTCTCTTAGTCTTTTATGCTTATAGTCAGATAGCACTTATTTAAAGAGGTCTGCCATGCTTGCATTCTTAACGTTGTTAATAAAAGTTTTTTTCCACAATACCTGTATTCTTACTTTTATAAGTTATTCACAAAATGACACAAAATATTTCTGTATGCATGTGCATATGCATATGTACATGTGTGTATGTATATGTGTGTGCATGGTGACTACTGTTTCTTTAGTATACTGAGGCTTAAAAATTGTCCTACATGCCGCCCCTCCTCCATTTTACAAGCTGGCCTGCCCGGCATATGGCAGCTTTGTAATCACATCTGTGAACAGCAACAATGGTTGCCTCACTTAAGGTGCGGATCCCCTCAGAGGTGCCTACCCTGACATGCTCTACAGAAGCCAATTTTAAAGCAAATTCTAGCCTATTCAGTGTCCAAGACCTTTCATGGACATATCACTGTAAAACTAAGATACTGTTTTTATTTTTAAAGAATTAAGGAAATCTGGCCTCCCTGGTGGCGCAGCGGTTAAGCGCTGTGCTGTGGAGCTGTTGGCAGCAGCGATGCGAGTTCGACGCCCAGCCAGGGAGAATCCCACATGTGCAGCAGACCTCTCCTGCCTCGCCCGCTGCTTCCCTCAGCAGTGTATTTCTGATCTGCCTGTTCTGCTCCCCACTCTGTCTCTGGTGAAGCCTCTCACCACTCCACGCCTCTGGCCTGTACCCCAGCTGTATGTATAAATAAATAAATCTTAAAAAAAAAAAAAAAAAAAAAAAAAAAGAATTACGGACTGCCCCGGGGAATACCTTCCATAGAAATCTAGGCCATGGCACTGTATCACCAACCTATAATTTCTCGACTGTAGACATAAATTTAGAAAATATTTTTAATCTTACAAACAAGAAACAAACCTAACTCTAGTCACAACTGTCAATGCTTCTCTTTGACTTAAGAGCTCAGTTTTAAAAAGTAAGCTTTATATGTAGAAATGTTGATAGTCACCTACAACTATGTCATCTTTAGCTTGTAAAAGGATGCAAAACTTTTTACAGTGTAAAAACTGACAAAAATCTCATTACAAACATTTATAAATTATGGGCTGTCTTCACCTTTAGTAACCTCCCCTTATTGGTGGTTCTCTGAATACTAAAACTGACTATTATATAATGTTCAATTGACAAAGCTTTCTTTCTTCAGCCTCCTCTAGGACAAAATTAAAACAGTATCAGATAATTTTTCTGTTCAAGTATCAGATCAATGTGAATTATTCATGTAACAGGCCATAAGGTATAAAAAAATGTTCCTCTAGCAAAATATAACAGAAAACAAAGAGTGATAAAAATCTAGGTTTAGCTTAATCTTGGTTACCTACTTAATGACCTTATTAACAGAAATCTGGAAACTCCAGCTATCAGCTATTGATGGCATTAATTTAGGCAGTTAATTAATAAAGGCAACCCATTAAGTCTAATAGCATATGGTCAAACAACAATTACAAAATTCACAAGGACAACCACAAGCCTCTTTCTTAAATAATAAAGTGAATTAAAAACCACAATCAAGCCATTTCCGCTTTATTAAATTGTTATATAAACATTCTGATGCTGTGGTTTACCCTGGACTAATGAGGCATTATGATTGATTTCTAGTGTTACAGAGAAAGATGCAAAACTGAATCATTAACACAGCATTCCCCTGTGAAAAAAGACAAACCAGGATGATTAAAGCAATGTTGAAAGGACTGAAAACCCTGAAATTGGACTTAATTTTTTGCCCTTTTATCTGTTTGCAAAGTTCATGTAATTCTTTACATGTGTTAGTTCATTGTAAAAATACTCCATGATGATTTTTTCTACTAAAAAAATGCCAATGGTTGAAACCAAGGAAACACATGATAGCAACCACTTTACACTGAGTATATTCAAAAAGAAAAAATAAGAAAATAAACTTCAAGGTTTCAAGACAGAGTGGCATTTTCTTTAAAACACACATAGGCTTTAAAGTAAACTACATCTACTTTTATGAAAACTGAAATGGCCTTAACCATCTAAGATCACTTCAGATGGTCCAAATTCCTTGACAGAGAGCACATATTTAGTGTCAGATAATATAGTTTTAGGGCAAGTCATTCAGACATTTAAAGAGTCTCAAACCCAAAATACTTGATAGTTCAGCAGGAAAGATTAAAATATAAACATCCATATCCAAATACTACGACAGGCTTATAAAGTGAGGTTATAGGGCAGACTTGATTTAGTACCAAACAGGAATTATTTCAGCTCCTAGTGGGACTGTCATGAGGCTTAAATGATGCTATACATAGGTTGCTGACCCACCTGACAATATATATTCATTAAATCCATAAATTCATTAAATAAATATTCATCAATATAAATTCATTAAATTTATGTAAGTTGACGCCTTGTTCAAGTCCCCAACTCACCGAGCATTTGAATAGTCGAGGCTGGCCTGATCAATACGGTTTCTGAGGATTCCAATGTCAGCTGATACCATATCATCTAAAGCCTGTAACTCCTTCTGGATCCGCTTTAGTTTTATGGTCTCTGCCTGAGTTCTTTTAGATCTAGTAAATCATAAGTGGAAAAATAAGAACATTTTTAAAACCACACATCCATATACAAAATAATGGAGGGGAAAAAAGCTACTGTATATATAACATGATTATAATGTACATTTTTTTTAAATGAGGGGAAAAATGAGAAAAATTGAAACAAAGCAAATGCTGGTAACATCTTGGTATATCTGTAAGACTGCATTTGAGCTTTTCCCCTTATTTTCCCAACTTTCTATTAGTACATATTATTTCATATGCAGGAGAAAAAGATTTAAAAAAAAATTACCAATGAATAGTTTTCATGGGTCTATATTCATTCCACAAAGACAAAAATAAACACCAAAATATGTCTGTATTCTTTTTACATTAGAACATGGATAGATACACCTTTGTAAATCTCAAGCCTAAGTCCATTTTCATTTGTTTGATACTTAGTAGACTCCAAGAACAGAGACCTACATTAAATAAACACCATTTCTTTATATATCTGAAAACATGTATTTGGTTTCAACTCTCTTGGGACTAATTTCCCAAAATTTACTGTTTTGATTCCTATTGTTCAAGCAAAACTACAAATCCTCAAAATTCCTTCTGGGCCTCCAAACCAAACACTCCTTTTCCCCCTGTTTAAAACCATATACAATCTCATTATCTCTCAGTTCCCTCACCAACCCCAAATATAATACACACTTAAGAAATAGAATAAACAAATATAAAATCAAACCTTTAATCATGATTTCACTCATTTCAAAATTTCATGCACATTCTTGTGGGAAACTAAAACTCCCACATAAAACCACTATATTGCAACCTAAATTCTCTCAATTTTTAATCCATAATGCATCTACACTTTTTTCCTGCCTACAAAAATTAACAGTATATTCCTTTTATTTCAAGTACTTCATTGTCCATTTATTAATAATCCCATCAGGTCATATTACCTCATGTATCTATCTTTATCAGTACTTCCTGTCTTTTTTTAAATTTATTTTTAACTGAGGTAATATTGGGGTACCCCCATCAGGTATTACCATTGTAGTGCACCCAACACCAACTCCAAATGGGAGAAAATATTTGCATACCATATATCAGACAAAGGACTAATATCAAAGATATACAAAGAACTCATAAAATGCTATAAAAATAAAACAAATAGCCAAATCAAAAAATAGGCAAAAGAATTAAACAGATACCTTTCCAAAGACATTAAACTTCCCAGTAGCACATGAAAAAAATGTTCACAATCACTTATTATTAGAGAAATGCAAATCAAGACCACAGTGAGATGCCATTTTACACCTGTGAGAACAGCCTATATTGAAAAGCCCAGAAACAAGTGCTGGAGAAGAAGTGGAGAACAGGGAAGCCTCCTTCACTACTGCTGGGAATACAAACTGGCCCAGCCCCTATAAAAAGCAGTATGGAGGTGCCTCAAAACACTAAACATGGATCTGCCATTTGACCAGTAATTCCATTCTTAGGCATCTATCCCAAAAATTGAAAAGGAAACTAATTGGAAAGGAAACTTGCACTCCCATGTTTAGTGCTTCTGGTCTTAAATCAAAAGCACACAGAGAAGAACAAGTGCTGAGCTTATACATGTTTTTGTGAAATCACCAATAAACAAGTCTCTAAACTGAAAACAACTAAAATGCTTCTCATAAATCACCTATGGGGAAAAAGAAAGAGGACACAGCAACTTCATATGTTATTTTTTCCCTGAAACAGTTTAGTTCAGTGTGCTACATATTTCCTATGTTTCCTAAAACATTTCCTATGTTTCCTAAAAGGTCAAGGATGTGCCAGCAGGAAAGAAAATCACTTTCAAAAATACGTATCGCTTTGATAGCTAAAATTCTAAATTACTTATACTCTCTTGACTTCCTGTTTCTCCTTTCCCTTCCCCCTGATACATATGCCAACTTCAATCAGTAAGTTTTGTCACTTTTCTGGAGAACTAAAAAGAAAATGCCACTGAATACTTGCTTGCACTTAGGTCTCACTATTTATTCTCAATCATTGTGATTGACCAAACCTTATTTCCTAGAACCACAGATTAGAAACTACAAAGTAGGGGGACGAAGGGGGCAGTAGGAAAGGTGGCTCAAATGAGAATCTTGACATTTGAGGATAGTACAACATAGAAAAAGGGAGGGCTAACAAATTCACTTGGGAAGTAAGAAAAAAAAGGACTCATACACACTATGGACAGTGCTCATAATGGAGAACTTGAGTCATCAATAAAATGTTAAATTATACCCTGTATCTTCTATCAGTGTGAACAGAGTAAATTAGTTAAGAAAAATGTCCATAGGAAACACAATTAAGATTTGTAGAAGTATTAAATAACTTATGTGCGACAATCTTCTGTCATCTACATGTCAGATGATTACTTCTTAAGGTCAAGATTAAAACCTACATTTGTTGCTTATTACTTATATTAATAGCTATTCACTGCTTCCTATGAATGTGTAGATGGTTAAACCTGAAAATGCTAGCATTGATCTTTAAGTTTTCACTGCACCTGTATTCATAAATTCATTATGATCCATGCATAATGGTCAACCTTAATAAATTAACATTGAATTTCAGTATCATAACTTGTGTAGTCTTAAAAGTAATACTTGAATATTAGTTTATTACACAGACATGGGGAAAAAATATAACCATGACAGAACTGAATGCAGGTTACAAACAACCTCTCCTGATTCAAGAGCCTCACCTTTCTGCAATAGCTTTAGCCAAAAGAGCTTTCTTACGTTTATTTTTCTCTTCCATTAGCCGCTGTTCTTCTTGGAGGACTTCCCAACGAGATTTTTCTTGCCTAGGGAGCAAAAAAAGTATAAAAGTGAGCTTATGAAATCCCATCCCACACCTCATAGTCTCAGTCCCTGTAAGTATAAAATTTAATCAACCAGATTATGTACATTTTCTTTCAAAAGTCCTCTTAAAAGGAACCCATCTGCAGCTCATTATTTTGTTCTAATAGGAACAAAGACTATGATCCGAAGTAAAGAAGGCTTACATAAATTGGCCCTTTGAAATCCATTATATGTATATAATCTAGGAACCCACAAACTGGAAGCCAGAGTACTGTGGCATTTTTTTTTTTTTGAGTACAAAGAACCTTGTGTAAGTTAATTATGTATTATATGCAAAATGGAGAGCAAAATAAATTGGTCTGTAGCTAAAGTCATGTTATAATTTTTAGAGTTTTCTATAATTAAAGTCTCTACTACATAACACCCTTTGGACAATAACTACTGTTTATTTCATTCATTTTCTTTTAATAGGCTCAGTTCTTTCCAGTTTGTAAACAGATTTAAACAGAGTAAAACACTATGAATTAAGACTTGAATGATGAACTAAAGAAAAACTTTAAAGATCTAAAAACACAAAATGTCTTTCAATCTGTCAAATCCTGAAAGTACATAAAAATTTCTGTAAATTCATGAATTTGATGCCAACTCAAATTGAAGGTAATTACAAACTATTTATTCTTGTCATTTCTTAGTGACTTTATTAAAAAGCTCTATTTCCAGACCTAGTAACCACTTCCAAAATTAGCTTTTTCTCGCTATTTCTACAACCACCACTTTACTGCTGGCATTGGTCCTTTCTCATTTTTACTATGGCAGGCACTTCTGCACCAGATGCCTTAGTTCCAGCTCACCTAGCATCCTATCCCAAATGATCTGCAACACTGCACTTGAACTCCCTCTAGTCATTACTTTGATCAGAGAATTGTTCCTTCAGAGGCCCTTCACTGTGGGTATACTGTGGCATGAGGAAATTCCTTAGGCAGGCACTCCCTGCTTCCAAGTCCTTCTTTAATTCCTACTATAATTCTCTTCTACTCTCTGGCCAATTCTTTTTCTATTCCAGAGCAGTGGAATGTCACCTCTGAGCTTTCTCTAGAATATAGCTTTCCTCTCCCCCTCTTAAAGCCTCAGGATTTCTCACTTTTATTAACAGTTCCCGGGAATACATGTTCCATAAAGTACATGTTCCCAAGTACCTAAATAAAGAATAATTTCTTAATGACATAAAATCTGAATTGTATAGCTCAATTTAAACCCACCCTGCACTTGCCTCAGGTTTTTGCTGGTAAACTACACTTAAAGATATTTAGATGCATACATTTGTTCAATGTTGGACTCACAATTCCTGTGGTTTTATATCTCATATCAAAATAATTCCTTGGTTGTAAACTCAACCCCTGGTGGGCAGGAAATACTTTAAACACATAAAACAGAATTTGAATAAGCAGAGACTGGAAACATATCTAGGTGTAGAAGAAATAAAAGATAGTGCATTAGAGTACACATAAAATTGAGCTATAAAATAAAAAATAAAATATCAAATAAAAAAATTCACATCATGCAGTTGCAATTTCCTAAATCCTGGAAGTGGTTTCTAATACAAATACATTAAACAAAGAGTAAAAAGAAATCAAAAGATTTGATGAATTATGTAATTAGCCTCTTCGATTTCCTATACTCTTTGCTTTCACCTTCTCTTCATGTCTTCAGAAGTACCCTTTTCTGGGCCAATGGAGATGAAGTCTGGAAACTGAAGAAAGTATTCAATTCAAAGATACTATACATACAGGAACTGCTTCTGGGCAGTGTAAAGGGCACAGACTTTGGATCCAGAGAGCCTTTTATGTGAACCCCAACTGAACTGCTCATTAGCTATATATTAGTTTTAGGAAAATAGTGTCTTTTCTGATTCTGAGAGATCTCATCTGTAAAGTGAAAATCACGAGTATGCACTGTAATGCCGTTGTGAACACTAAATGACATAAAGCAAGTAAAATTCCTAATGTAGTCTGGATTAACCCAGTTAGATGGAAGCAGCTTTTCAACAGCTTATTCATCACATTTCTAGGTTAGAACATAAATCAGAAAATGTTAAAACTATATTTCTTTAAAGTTCGATGGGGAAAAAAGGTTGACTGTGAAAAAGTCTCATGGATATATAGACTTACTAACAATTCCACTTTCTTTTTCTCCCATTTGCAATCTGGCTTTGGAGGTAGGACCTCAGCATTTCTGTGACCATCATGGGAATTCTTAAGTGCCAGTTCCCCAGGATGATTTTCACTACTTTGTGGCTGCCCATCACCAATAGGAGAGGCAGGCATAAGAGGATTAGGGGGAGGAGGGGAAGAAGAATGTGGTTTTTGATCATTAAGTCTCTGCTTTGGTGGAGAAAGCAGCTGCTCTGGAGGCAATGAGGATGAGCCATCTTGAAGTCCAAGTTTTTGGCTTTGCTCTTGCAGGGCTTTTTTTCGCTGAAGTTGTTGTAGACTTTTCTTCACAGGAAGATGCCTTTGTGGTTCAAATGCATCTATATAAAAGAGAATGGAGAAAATTCCTTTGTGTGACCATCAAGTAATTATAATCCCTCTAAGAAAATAACACATTAACATTAAACTTGAAAAATAATTGTACTTGGTTATCCTCTCCTTCTCTGTCTTAAAAGCCCAAGGAAAAAGAGTCATCTTCCCAAAGAGTTTCAACCGCTCTGTCATACCGTAACAAAAACTGTCAGTGCTTGCTCAATCTATCTTTAAGAAGGTTCACGTGTCTGTGAGTTAGGCCTCAGGACACAAAGTAAGGTTTCTTCAATGTTTTTACTAATTATTAAAAGAACCAATTAATTTGATCGAAGTAGGGAGACAGTTGAATTTCCTTAATTCCTCTGAAATTTTCTTGAAATTTTATTTATGGTTCTTTCTACTCCCCTCAAATACAATGGTAGTTAAATTTGCAAAGGATTTCACTTTCTTAAATTTTAACAGATTTTGGGGTGATTTGATATATGGGTACATGCTATACAGAAATGTAACTGAATGAAGTCCCTTATTTCTAGGAATAGTAGTTAACCCTAAATTGTTTTCTTTCATCTTTCAGAACAGTCCAAGATTGTGTTCCCCAAAGTCTAATTAGCCTTTAATCACGTATGCAAGCTAATTTTAATAGCAACCTGAACAAGGCAATAGAGGAAGATAAAACTGGAAGAAATTTTTTTTAAAAAGCATAATGAACTAAATAATACTTCCATTATACTTTCTTGACTAACCATGCCAGTATTGAACTTGTAAGGCAGACAATTAGAGAATTTGACTTATATTCTTACTATACTTATTAAGATCTATAAATGGTATTCTTTACAAAATGTCTGGAAAATAAAATTATGACAAGCCCTTGTAAATGAACTCAAATAGGGCTTTTAAAATCTGCGTATTGACCTTTGAAACAACCACCTTATTAATGAAAATTCCCAAAGGAGAGTTAAAAATGTTGGAGCCCACAGTTGTTGAAATTTTACCTCCTTTCGATAACTCAGACATGGTGTGGAGATTAAATGAGAAATATAAAGAAAAGTGCATAGAAATAGGCCCATATAAGTACAGTCAACTGATCTTTGACAAAGGAGCTAAGGCAAAGGTAATACAAATAGTGTTGCAATAACTGGACACTCCCATCGAAAAAAAAGAATCCAGTCACAGATCTCACACTCTTCACAAAAATTAACTGGAAACAGATGACAGACCTAACTGCAAAACTTATAAAACTATAAAACTCCTATAAGATAACAAAGGAGAAAACCTAGATAACCTTAAATATAGTAATGTTTTTTAGATACAATACAAAAGGCACCACCCATTCAGTTCATGTCTTCTGCTCTACAGAAGACGGTGTCAAAGAAATGAGAAGACAACTTGAAGGCTGGGAAAAAATGTCTGCAATAAATGCAACTGATAAAGGACTATTATCTAAAATATACCAAGAATTCTTAAAATTCTACAATAAGAACCAACCTGATTAAACAACCATAGGCTAAACACCTTCCAGGACACCTGGTCCCCAAAGCAGACAGACAGAAAAAAAAAAAAAAAAAAAAAAAAGATGTTCTAAATCATATACCATTAGAGAAATGCAAATTAAAATCAGTTAACACTGAACACCTATTAGAGTGGTAAAAATCCAGAGAGAAAGCTGACAACACCAAATGCTAGTGAGGATATGGAGAATAGGAACTCATTCACTGTTGGTGAGGAAAAAAAAATGTACAGACATTTTGGAAGAGAGTGTAGTTGTTTCTCACAAAACAAAGCAGACTTTTGGCATACAACTCAGCAACCTTGGTCCCTGGTATTTACTCAAAAGAACTGAAAACTTATATCTACAAAAACACCTGAACACAGATGGTTACATCAGCCTTATTCATAATTGCCAAAACTTAGAAGTAACCAAAATGTCCTTCAGTAGTTAAATGGATACATAAACTGTGGTACATAGAGAAAATGGAATACTTTTCAGTGCTAAAATAAAATGAGGCATTAAGTCATTAAAAGACATGAATAAAAATTATAAGCATATAACAGTAAAATTAACCAATTTTAAAAGGCTACATAACGTAGTGAATAATTCCAACTACATTACATTTGGATAAAGTAAAACTACGGAGACAATAAAAAAGATTAGATGTTCCCAGAGATTGAGAGGTGAATCGGTATAGCATAGATGATTTTTCAGGCAGTGACAATACTATATATGATTCTTTAGTGATAGATACATGTCATTTATCCATAGAAAATACAACAAGAGGGCCTCCCTGGTGGCGCAGCAGTTAGGCGCTATGCTGTGGAGCTGTCAGCAGCGGCGATGCGAGTTCCACGCCCGGCCAGGGAGAATTCCACCTGGCGCGGCAGGCCTCTTCTGCCTCGCCCGCTGCTCCCCTCAGCAGTGTATTTCTGATCTGCCTGTTCTGCTCCCTGCTCTGTCTCTGGTGGACCCTCTCGCCGCCCCACGCCTCTGGCCTGTACCCCAGCTTGTATGCACAAAAAAAAAAAAAAGAAAAAAAAAGAAAAAGAAAATACATCAAGAAAGAACCCAAAGGTAAATACTGGGGGATTATGATGTGTCAGTGTAGGTTCATCAATTGTAGCCACTCTAAGGGGGAATGCTACTAATAGGGGTAGCTATATTATTTGCAGGTGTGGAGGTGTTTATAGGAAATCTTTCCATCATCCTCTCAATGATGCTTTGTACATGCAACTGCTTTTAAAAAACAATGTCTTTAGGAAGAAAAAAAAACCTGAAAAAAAAAGAAACACACTGTTTTGCATACTTATATTTAGGCTGAAGTACCAAGGAGTCTGTGGTAAATGGAGAGGAAAAGTCTATTTTCAGGGGGGCAATAAACAGTCATATCTAGCTATTAAAAATGGCCACTTTCATTTAAAAATGTAGGTGCTACCAGACATTATGATTTCTCACCATAAATATAATTTAAACAATTACATCTACATTTTAAAAATGTATGTAAATATGCCGATTTTTAAATGTAGGGAATTAAATGAATTACAAAAATCTAGATTATGCTATGTTGTTGAGGGAAAAGATTCTAGATCTTAATGGTTTTAAACAACAAAAACTTATTTTTCATGAGTGTGATATGTCAACTGAGAGCAAGCAGAGTTTAGCTAATCAAGGCTCCAAGCTGACCTTACTATTAGTGTTGCCAACCCCATGGCAGGGAGAAGAGAGGGCTCAGAAAGGTCATGCTACAGCAATTACTTGCTCTGACATAACACTTCTGCTTACAATTCATGTTGAACTAGCACTTGATCATAACCCAAAACAAAGGGAATATATGCTGGCAAGAGAAATGAACAAGAAGAATTTGGCAAACATCAACAATAATTATCACTACTATTAATTTAAAAAGAAATTTAAAGATTAGAAAATTTTAAAAATGATGTCAAACACATTTTTGGGTTAAGCCAACAAGTTATGAGTTTGTGATCTCCGCTCTATAGCATTTATTTAAGCACTGCACCCTCCACCGAAGACAGCCATCATTTGAATCATTTTGTTGACCATCCCCTTCTTTCACTTTTTATGTGATAGTGATACAAATGTTTTTAAAATTTCTATTTTTATTTAGTCTTATGAAAAGGGCATCATGCTATGTATCTTTTTTAAACTTAAGATATTGCCAATATAGTCATATTATTCATGTAACTGTAGTCACTCATTTTTAATGTGGTATAATAACCCACTGTCTAAATAAACCAATCTGTTGATCTTCCACTGACAGACAGTGATGTTGGTTCCAGGTTTTTGCTTCTGAGAATACTGCTATTATTTCTTCTCTTGTATATGCATAAGAATTTGCCAGAGATATTATCAAAGAACTGTTGTGTCATAAAGTATAACTTTAAGAGAAATGTCAAATTCATTTCCAAATTGCATTCCCTCTAGCAATGTATGAGAAAGTGGTTCACTTTCTCGTCAATAAATAAGATTGTCAAATCTTTAACTGTACTCCTGATCTGCAATTCTCTGTTCATTGACGGTGATAAGCATCTTTTTATATTTCCTTTTCTTAAAAAAACAAACAAAAACAGCTGTTCATGTCTTTTGTTGATTTTTATTTTGTCTTGTTTGTATTTTTCATATGTCAGCAACACCAATGAAAAACATAATTAAGAGAATGTATTTCAATACCAGCAATTATCAAGCACATAGGACCAACTCTAACAAAAGGGTATTCAAAACCTCCACAGAAAAAATTCCAAATTCTAACAATATGATATTATAAATATGAAGTTGTCAGGTGGCTGCAAATTGATTTATAGATGCAATGCAATTCAATAAAAATTCCAACTGGATTAAAATTTGGTAAAACTATTAAACTCTATATGAAAGGTTCAAGAATAGCAAGGAAATTCCCATGAAAAAGATTAAGGGGACTAGACTATTAGCTATCAGGAATAAAGACTAATGGAATAAAGAACCCAGAAACAAGCTTCCACATGTATAAAACACCAGTATATATGAGAGAGGTGGTATAGCAGATCAAAAGCAAAAGGTGAGGTCATTCAAAAAATGGGGAAAAATGGTTACCCACACGATAAAATATTAAGTCTGAAGCATACCTCACACCATATAAATATAAACAAAACATTCTCTGAATGAATTAAAGACTTAAATTTCAACCAATCCTTTACCATTCTTACTATAAGCACATTTCCATGTAGTAAAATCTGTTACAGCTTATTACAAAAATTATTTTTGAAAACTCTTAGTTCAAAAATAAAGATTAATATCTTTTAGACCTTATAGTATTGTACTAATTATTGATTTTTCAAAAAGATTTATTTATTTATTTAAAGTATTTATTTATGCATACAAGAACTGGGGTGTATGCCAGAGATATGAGATGGTGAGAGAATTCATCAGAGACAGAGTGGGGAGCAGAACAGGAGGATCTACTGAAATACACTGTTGAGGGAAGTAGCAGTAGAGACAGGATAGGTCTGCTGCGCCATGTGGGTTAGCTCCCTGGTCCAGGATCGAACTCTTGCTACAGTGGCTGACGACAGCTTGGTAGTGCTGGGACGTCAACCTCTGCACCACCAGAGAGGCCCTAATTATTGATATTCTGTGCATTAATTTCTAAAATCATAGAAAATATTGACTATCAAAGAAGTATTGATGAATTTGAAGATGAACACTTTGTTTATCAAAAGATAAAAGTTAAATGAAAAACTGGGAGAAAACATAATAATATAACTGGCAAAGAAATATCAATAATAAAGAACTCAAGTATATTTTAACTAGAATTGACAGTATTATAGCTGTACTGTTGAGTCCTACTTTTTTTTTTTTAAGATTTTTATTTATTTATACATACAAGCTGGGGTACAGGCCAGAGGCGTGGGGCGGCGAGAGGGTTCACCAGAGACAGAGTGGGGAGCAGAACAGGCAGATCAGAAATACACTGCTGAGGGGAGCAGCGGGCGAGGCAGGAGAGGTCTGCCGCATCATGTGTGATTCTCCCCGGCTGGGCATCGAACTCTGCACTGCCGACAGCTCCACAGCGCAGCGCTCAACCGCTGTGCCACCAGGGAGGCCCACAGTCCTACTTTTTTCATAAGATTATCTTATATCAAATAATACATATGTATGTATACACACACAAACATTCAACCTATAAAAAATAACAATACAGTTAAATGAAACATAACTATAATAGACACAATTACTATTCAAGTATAGATATATCATTCCCTCTTTTGGACACACAAAATAATTTTCTTTTTGTCCAAGTCTGATGACTTGCTTTTGTTAAATGAAATAATAGTAGAAGCAACACCTGTCATTTATTGGTAGCTTTTAACTGCCAATGCTTGATTCTCAACTGTCTTCTACTGCTGGGTGAACGTCTATATGACAAGAGAAAACATTACGTGTAGTAACTATACGGAGCACAATCACCTGAAAAACCATGTTAGATAAGTTACCAATATTTTTGAAATTCAGTATGTATTTTCCCCTCCTTGATCATATTTCCCTTCCCCTATCACCCTGAATTTTGTCTCATTCCCTTGCTTTTCTTTATACATTCCTAACAGAATATAACTGCTTTGTATGATTTTGACCTTATATAAAAGTATCAGACTGTATATATTCTTATGCAACTTGTTCTTTTCATATATTACATTTATGAAACTTATAAATGCAGCTATAGTTCTTACATTCCCTGACAACCAACTCTGTTCATAAATTGTTTGATTGTATTTTTAAGGTTGATGAATAGGTGGTAGGAATCTTAAAAATTAAAGATCCAAGCCCTCTTGTTCTAAAAATGAGATATCCAAAGCAAGAAGACTTTGAGGCAGAGTTGGGAGATCTGTATGCCAATCTCTGGACTTGGCTCTGAGTAGACAAAGATGCTAAGATGTTTTCTATGTCCTCCAGCTGGTGACAGGCTAGTGAATTGGTGTCTATGCTCTAACATTTCATTGTGAAATGATAGACCTTGAAATTAAGTTTCTTTCACAAACCACATAGTTAAGACACATAAGTCTTTCTAAAACCACAGATACACTTAGAAATACATTTCAACATAATGAAAGTATTATTTAAGTTAGAATTCTACATTATGTCTTCTTTCCTTTGGCAAATTCACCTCCACTAACACATAATCTCCATGAAAACCTCCCAAATTCCACCCAACTCCTACCAGGAGTTGCTGCTAATCCTATAGCAAGCTCTTGTATAACATCCACTATTATGCTGTATTATAGTTTGTTTCCTCTCTAAACTATGAACTCTTTCAAGGCAGGAATGATGTCTATACTCATCTTAGCATCCCTAACACAGAAGCTGAAATCTGTAACTTCAAGTCAAACCAGAAGCTGGGGTACTTGTGACTCCATACCTCTCAATAAGTGAATGGGTGTTGAAAACACTGACCAAAACAAGCTAGACTCAGCTGTATATAACTTTTATAACAGTTTTTTATTTTATTTATACATACAAGCTGGGGTACAGGCCAGAGGCGTGGGGCGGTGAGAGGGTTTACCAGAGACGGAGCGGGTAGCAGAACACGCAGATCAGAAATACACTGCTGAGGGGAGCAGTGGGCAAGGCAGGAGAGGTCTGCCACGCCATGTGGGATTCTCCCTGGCCAGGCTTCGAACTCGCGTCGCCGCTGCCGACAGCTCCACAGCGCATTGCTTAACCGCTGCGCCACCGGGGAGGCCCCTTACAATAGTTTTTAAAGGCCTTTAGACCAGTCAAGATTTCTTCAATCTAAACAATTTACACTGGCTCTATGTTACTAATTTACTTCCTTTTCCACTTGTCAGTCCCAGATTATCCTCATATCTACAATAAAAATGCACAGGCTTATCTGAGCAACAACCAATTTTCTCACAGACTCTAATAAAAGTAATGGAAGGGATTACTTTTCTCCCCAGGTTCGCAAGTTATGAAATCAAGAGTGGTGTAAACTTGCACAGGATCACCACAGAGCTCTCTATAAATTTGCAATCACAAACAATATAGTTTATATCACCAAGGATAGGATTTCCCATCAAATATCAGCAAACTAAATTCTTTCATTAAATATAACAAAATAATACAAATTCAGTCAATGATTATAAAGCTGGAGGGGAAGGCACAAAATTTTAGTTTACACGAAAGTCAGTATATATATATATGTGTATTTATGTACATTTGTTGTGTGCATACACATACACACAAACATATACACACAACGTCTAACTTTTCAAAGATCCTTTTAAGTTTGCTAAATCTCAAGAGTTGGAAAGAACTGCAAAAATCATCTGGCAACCAGAAGTGAATGCATGACTCCAGATGTACTATGAAAAGCACCATTTTTTTTTTTTTGCGTTTATTCAGATCCCTGTGCTCCCTTTACCCCCAATCATTGTCTGTTCCTATAAATTCATCACAATCCCAATACAGTTTGTGCCCCTCCTACTTCTTAACAGCCAATCACTGATATATGCAGCAATCCTTCCTACAGACGACAGCTAGTGTGCAGCCTAACGTCCTCCCCTCAGTCCCGTTTCATTCACAGAAGTGTCAAATTCCTGTAAAGGATTTCCGAATCCTTTTCTAAAGTAGATCCCAGTCCCCAGGATCGAACTCCTGCTGCAGTGGCTACCGCCCCGGACCCAGTACAACCACCTCTAGAGCCCCCTCAATGCTGTCCTCCCAGTTAGAGCTCCTTCTGACAAACACGGTACCCTCCTCCCCGCCCCTTTTCACCCCCAAAAGCTGCAGCTCCGCCCATTCCCTTTAATGGATACAAGAATTAGACCACTACAGGCACGTCGTGTTACCTTTAGTTTGCTTTAGTCGCCTCAACTCCTCCTCAGAGAAGCCGGCCCAATCTTGCGCCATCCGCCCGGGAGGCCAGAACCCCGAGACAGCCCAATCTCATAAACCCAAGACTGCCAACACGACTACCCAGGCACATCCGGGTTCTTCCCGGAAGCGGTCTACCAACCACTCAGCGCGCCGATTTCTGGACTCAAATCCCTCCCCTTTCTCTTGCTTTTGGGTCCGACTTCCTTTGAGGCTGTCCCAGACAGTGCCGGAAAATTCTTAAGGAAGTCATGGTCGCGCAGACTTTTATTTCTCCTAATCTGGTTCTTCTCTCTCTCGCTCTGTCTCCTATTACTTTGGTGTTCATGATGTTAACAAATAAGAAGGGAACTAGCAATGGGAATAAGGATAAAGATAAACAGGCAGTTAGGAAGTGAGCACGGGTTGGTGGCGGATAGGCGGACCAAAATGCCTCTTGGGGTCTTCTGTAAAGTCACCGTAAAAGAACGCTCTACTTGTTAGTCACCGAGTCTTGTGCTCCGGGTTTTTAGGGTTTCTTTGTAAAACCGCGCTGGAATCATCCTGCAGGTTGACTCGAAAATATTCGCAATGAGGCTTTATCTTTGAATGAACATTTAAGAGGGCTGCGGTGTAATTAATAGAAAAAGAACAGGCGTTTAAAGCTGTATCTCCCGCAGACTGTAGCGTCTCCCAGATTTATCTTGATTGTGGATTGTCTTCTTGATGTTTTTTGAACGATTCTCGCTTATCTAACTTTTGTCATAGGATGTCTAAGTCTCTTCCCCTTAAAAATGATCTCAGCTGTACAGAGAAGACAGTGTAAAACGTGCACGCATGGAAATACATCTTGCATTTCTCTTGCCTGGGGTTCTGATTCTATTTTGGTTCTAAAACAACCTCTCTGGACTTCCATTTTCTCTTTCTAACAAGATTGTGAAAATTAAAATGTGTAACCATTGCCACAGTACGTACAGATCCGGGTAATTTAAAACAGATTAGTTATCTTGTTTTTCATATTGCACTTCTCACTATTTTGCGAGGTTTTTTTTTTTTTAACCTTCATTATTTTGGTTTACATTTAAAAAATCCCTGGTTTGCATTAAAAAAAACCCAGGCGTAATTTTTACTGTCAATTGTTTTAAATAAGTTTTGCTAAAAGGAGTAGAAAAAATAAAATATGCAGAGTTGGAATGAGTATTTCAGGTTTGGATAGGTGATCAGGAGGTGAAGGGTCTTTGGAATATCTGATGGAGGAGATAGGATCACAGGATTGGACCCACACAGAAGGTGGGGGTAGAAGGGATAAACATAATCACATCTGTATAAGAAGATACAGAGTGTATAAGGAGTGCCAAGACAATTTCTGGGCCTTCCTAGTGGCGCAGTGGTTAAGCTCTGCGCTGTGGAGCTGTCAGCAGCAGGGATGCAAGTTCGATGCCCCGCCAGGGAGCTACCCACATGGCACAACAGACCTCTTCTGCCTCACCTGCTGCTCCCCTCAGCAGTGTATTTCCGTCCATCTGCCTGTGCTGCTCCCTGTTCTCTCTCTCTGGTGAACTCTCTCGCCTCCCCACGCTTCTGGCCTGTACCCCAGCTTGTATGCATAAATAAATAAATCTTTTTTTTTAAAAGACAATTTCTGGCCCCTTTCTAGTCCTATAAGCCACTCCTGGAGGGTGTGAAACCCTCCCTAAGAAAGAACTATGTAAGTACAGTCTTTGCACTGGCTCAGGGCAGCAGCCTCACACCTGTCTGCCCACCTGTGACTGTGCAGGTGCTTCTTTCCACCAACTCTATCCCTCTCCAGGGCAGCTCTTCCTGTCCACTCGTGCCTATGCGAGTGCTCTCTGCTCTTTGGTCTCCTTCTTCAATAAACTTGTCCTTCAAACATATTCAGTGACTCTGTGTCTTGGAGAAACTTGCCATATGCCACTGAAAGGGGAGCTCTGGTGAAATCTTTCCCAGAGTGAACCCAAGAACCCCACTCTCCGTTGACTCTCAAAATCTACATCATCTAGCGCCCAACATGGGGCATTTCATGGCATCAGTACCGCCACTAAAAGTCAACATCATATGGTGACTACGAAGGGACCTTCGTGGCAATGGTAAGATTTCTCCATTCTTCTATCTTCATGCTCTTATGCGCTCTCTTTCCCTGAGAGAAGCTGGTGTTCAGCGACTGCTTGGCTGTCCTACACGAACTGAGGGGCTCAGGCCAAGGCAACACAGATCCTAAACATGGGGGAATGGCCTTCCAATTGCCCTTGGCCCGACCAGGTGAACACCTCATGCCTCTCTTTGCCTCATTATCTCTGATCTCTCTCAGTCGAGCCGCCATTCCCTCTCTACCTTGGGAACAGAGCTGGCTCCTGAGTTCTGTTTTCAAACTAGGTCTCGTTCTCTCCACAAAAATAGTGGGCATGGTTCAGCCAGTTAAGAAGCCATTAGGGCTGGCTGCCAATTTCTAGACGACTCCCATGACAGGATAAGTTGGTGTGCACCCCAGGTTAGCTCTAGTCCCACCAACCACAAGACAAAGGGTGCAGCAACACAGAAGCACTCAACATGTCCCACCCTGCGGCTCTCCACCTCTTAGGAATAACAGGAGACCTGGACCCTTTTCTTTACAACCTACTTTCTACTGTTCTTCTCTAACTCCAGCTACACCTTTCACTGCATCTTTTTAATCGTAATTAACTCCAAGTCAACTAATTGTAAGTAGCCATAAGCTTGAACTCTCTGCTGCCTAGGCCAGATCTTTCACTTCAGTGAACTCTCTTACTCTCTCTGATGTAGTCCTATCTTTTAAGTGCCTTCCCATGTCACTGTACTTCCAGCATCTCCATCCCTTGCTATGGGGACCAGATATCTTCTCCTTGGTTAGTAAGTAGGCCCAAGCCTTTAATTTGAGTTTCAATTCTAAACGTTCTTACCTTAACTTTAGAAACTCATGTGTGACTAAGACAACTCCAGTCGGCCATTTTGGATCCTAAAGTGTCAGGGCTAGGCCTCTGAATCTGCACTGTAAATCATCTTCTTAAATGCCATAGGGTTTCCTTACTAACTGGGATTAAGATTAGACATACGTGGACCGAATGTAAGCTATCTGTTCTTAGAGGATTTATAAATAATAGGGAAAAGAGTCATTAGTCAACGGTTTGCCTTTTAGTTATTCTCGGGGAAATGGGATGCCCAGAGAAACTGTATAATGACGCTCGCTCTTGACCCTGGTACCCAAAATATTCTGTTAGGACATCAGGCTTATAGGATTAGGAAGGGGCCAGAGATTGTCTTGACACTCTTTATACACCCTATATCTTCTTATACAGATGTGATTATGTTGATCCCTTCTACCCCACCTCCTGTGTGGGTCCAATCATGTGATCCTATCTCCTCCAACATATCCACTTGTAAACTTTGAGTTTTTAAATTTAAAATCGATTTCTGAAATTTGAGTGTGCACAAATTTGAGTGTGCATCTTAAACAGGATCTCATTTTCTCTAACATTTAAAAATTATTGTGCTCTCCAAAATGATTTGAAGGAGTAGATTTTGGATGCAACTCTTGAACATGGACTAAACACTTAAATGTAGAGATACAGATTATCTCGCTCTAACATAGTTAATGGGTGTCAGTAGCTGTCTAGTAGTGAATTCACTTTCTCATCTACAGTCACCAGCCATCTGGGTTCATCTAAAATATTGAACCATCTTAATGCCCCATGTTGAATTTTATCTAATCTTATTAGAGATAGAAATGGTATTTTAAAAGGCTTTTCCATTATGCTTGAATGAAAACCAAAGCATGAGTGAGATCATAGTAAAAGATAACATCTATATAAAATTTTCACTTCCATTTTGCAAGGTTTTAAATCTTCTGTTTGTTGTTTCTGATGGCTTTACCTTATGGCAACTGGTTTCTTCAAATGATGTGTGTTCTGTTATTGGGAACTTATCTTCAAAGAAATTCATTGTTCTGTACAAGTTCACTGTACCTTGGGTTGAGACTATCTCAGCAGATTGGTTTTCTGGGGTCCTCAATGTTTGAATTGCTTTAAACCAGATTGGAGGGCAGCTCTCCTGCCCAACTGTGAGTATGCAGATGTCTCTTTTTTCCATCCTCTTTTTCCTAATACGCCTGTCCATTTAAAATGTAAATAAAATAAAATAAACCAGATTTGAGGTTATATTTTCAGACTGTAACATAAATTTGGATCCCATTCCATATATAGTACAGGTCTTAAGTATCAGTGTTGTACAGATGAGTTAAAACAATTATTTTTAAATATGATGCAAGTCTCAGGCTCTCTTAGTGTTTTTCCAGAGCAGCAGGCTGAACTTTTTTTTCCCGCCTAATCCTCTGTTAACGTACCACCCTTTCTGAGTTTTGTACTTTATTCAGTGATCTTGTCATCAAGTGTATAGAGGAATCTAAACCTCCCGTGCTTCAGGTAAAGTCCCACTTGAATTTGCTCTCTATATATTTTGTTTTCTTTTAAGTTCAGTAATATACTTTTTCTTTAAAATAAAAAGCATGGTATTATTTTCCCACATTTTTATGAGTTTATGCAAACTGAGACAAACTATTATATTGCCTCCAGTTGATTCTCTACCACAGCAGTTAGAGTAATATATTTTTTAAAAATAATAGTCTAATCATGTCTATAGAATGGTTGAAACAGTAAAATGACTTCACATAGTATGTTAAATAAAATTGAAAACTTTCCAAGTTCCTACATGAGTCTGTATGATCTGATTTCTGTCTACCTCTCTTATGTGACCAATAGACTCTTTTCCCATTTACAGTACCCATCTTTTTTCCTCTATTTCTGTATTCTTTATTACTTTTGCACACTAATTATACCTTCCAAATTTTTTGCATTTGCTTTTTTACTTGTTTGTTTTTTCTAGTAAGTAAAAGTTCCACAAAATCAGGGGATACATCTTTTATTCACCCAATGATAAAAGGGAGTTTGACACCTACTGAGCATTTAAATAAATATTGAAAAAATAAAACTTTCCAAGTCAAGATGGAGCTGAAACATTTCCACATTTAGTGTATTTTGAAATTTTAGTATAAATTTCTATGATGAAAAACATAACCCCATTTATTACTGTTAGTTGCAGATTTATTGGTTAGTAAGTAGAAAATATTAAAAGCAGTTTGAGAAGAATTAGGATGACGTTTTGTTTTTTGTAATTCCTTAAAATAGCATTTTACTTGGAAAAAGGATACAGCATTGATTTAGCCTAACACAGAGTAGTTGGATTTGTATGTGCTTGTGTATATATGTTAGAATATCTTGTAAAATTATGAATAGTCTGGAAAAATTGCAAAGCTTTGTGTATCAACAGTCAAAGCTTAAACTGGCTTATCAAGTGTGGTAAAAATGAATTACCAAGGTCAGTCTGTTAATGTTACTGATTTAATAATCTGTAAAAAAGTATTTTGTTTTATAATTAAATAATGAGGTTCAATTTTGAAAATAATGTCAAACTAGAGAGCAGACAAGATGAAGAGTATGCTGAAAAATTATTTTATCTGTGGCAGCATACAGGAAATTCTAAAAGATAACATCAATATAAATGAAGCTCTTAAAGAATTGAAGTAGAATGGCAAATTGCAGTACTGCAGATTCAGGATTAAAGATGTCAGTTTCCACTTGAGGAAAAAAATTGATGCACAACTTAAAATGATCTTCAGAAGGAATTCCAATTGTGCCAATATTATAGTGTGATGATTTAAGAGTGGTTATTCATTGTCCGAAAATATTGTGAATTATGAAGAGTGACAAGACTATTGAGTAAAATGCTTATTTCCAAAAACAATAAAAACCATAATAGCAGAGGTGATAAATATTTTAAGAGGAATCCTAAGAAGTGAGATAGCTGAAACTAATGCAATTACGAAGAGTGTAAAAAGAATGACTATAGATTTAGTTCTGTTTGAATCTACGTTTTAGCTACATAGGAGATAAATACCTATCTCACAGAGGTAACCCCAGAGCAATCTAAAGCACATTTTCATCTATCACATCATCAATAAGGCAAGTTGAACTATTTCAATCACCTATAAACCTATAATTTTGGTAAAAACTCATTGAGTCACTTTCACCTTACATGATAGTGGCAGTTTTGCAGGACATGAAGTCTATTAGTTTTGGGGGTCTACTTAAGGACAAAAAGGAAAATAACACTATAAACACAGTCTTACTTACAGGGATTTGGAAGCCTCAAGCATGTGAGAGACCCTCAACCTTCAGGTTTGGTAGCTTCAGGTCAGTCTGCCTCATTAATAAATTTCATTGCATTTATATAAAATGAAAAGATTCAGGTAAGTGAAGAGTGGAATATCTGGTAGAAAGAAGAGTGAATCGGAATTTAAACATGAGAGGTTGCCTAGGCTAAGTCTTATATTTCATTGGTCATTTATGGAAGTGGCTCTGAATATAAAGACCTTGTGCTGAAGAAATAAATCAGTTCATGCTCAATTTGAATTTGAGAAATATCGACCCTCTCAGTGAGACACAATAGACTGTAGCATAGTAATAGCTCCAAGAGGTGCTACTGTTAAAAAAAAAAATCACATCCCTCCCTCCTTCCATCCCTCTCTCTCTCTCACACACACACCACACACACACACACACACACACACACACACACGCACACACACGGTTTAACTTCATTTATTCTAGTTTTTACCTCTTTTTTAATGTATATCACATAGTAACATCATCTGAAAGACATTTGGGGAAATGTTATAAGGAACGATCTATGTCAGTCTCT
Source organism: Scalopus aquaticus (assembly GCA_004024925.1). Lineage (NCBI taxonomy): Eukaryota > Metazoa > Chordata > Mammalia > Eulipotyphla > Talpidae > Scalopus > Scalopus aquaticus. The sequence goes on from PVIJ01011359.1 coordinate 27,406, forward strand.
TTATTACTGGTGTTTTAGGTTTTTCTCCAAAGTCAAGTGGGAGCTGTCATTCTTAAAGGAAAACCATAATCCTGCAAGCAAGTAGTGTGGTGTTGAAGAACTCCTGCACTTCCGATAACATTATAGGCATCTTTGACAATAAGGAATCCTTCTAATTCTCAACAGTGTATTTTGAACAAACTTGCATATGCTTGGACTCAATTGGCAACTCTTACTAAGTTGTACCATGAATCAAGAAGAAATTGGAGGTGGGGTGTGGATAGGTGCTAACTGGGATTTCAGGACAGGCCTTTTTCAATCCAGACTTATTCATTGCTCTGGGAAGCCTTTGCTGGAAGTATCTTTAAGTCATTTAAAATGAACTCTGCTTTACATGCTCTTGCCTTCTGTGCTTGTTCATTGAGATCACTACACTTGAGTGTGAAAACCACCCATGCAGCCTGTGCAGTGTTCAGAAGGTCAGGCAAGAGTGAGAGTCTGCCCCCACTTCAGAGTATTTCTGAATGTAGAGGCCCGAAGAGAGGCCTCTTTGCCAAGTATGACTTGGAATTCAAACTTAATGCCAGGCCTCCATACCTTTTTTAGGGTAATTACCACTTAACCAAACATTTCTGGGTTTCTTATAAATTGGTCCCCTCAGTCACTTAATCATTTTAGTAGCTCTTCTCTGAACTTAGGCCAAGTTTTTCACACTTCTGGTAACAAGGTGCTCTGGAGCTCAGTCACCAGGTGTGACAATCTCACGAGGGCACTGGGTGTGGTGGGAGGGAGGGAGAGAGGGATGATAACTGCCAGTACCCCTCAGGCTCTTGTAAATGTATGGATGGCAGCTTTCCAACAAACAGAGTTGAGCCCACAGTAAATGTGGAGGTGTGTAGCCTGGAAATTGCCCCTTCCTTGCTGAGGTGGAAGAAAACCATAGCCCTGCAAGCAAGTAGTATGGTGTTGAAGAACTCCTGCACTTTCAATAACATTGTAGGCAACCTTGACAACAAGAAATCCTTCCAACACAGAGGTTGAGAAATTCTTAGCAGGGACATTTCAAGAAAAGACAGTGACCTAACATAAAAGTTACCATTGCTCTTTCATTTGTAAGAATTTATAGTGTACATGTATAAATAAGATCATTTAAAATATCTTTTTTTTTTTGGTTTCTCATTTTTCATACTTGAAAGGAAAGCTAACAAAATCTACAAGTCATCTGAAGTTGAGTGATTTCTTCAGGGACAAGCAAATGAGTAAATGGGATAGTCAGAATTATAGTTCAAGTATGTCTGATTTTAAGCCCTGGAACTTTCACTTATGTCTAAGTAAACAAGTCAACCAAATAAAAATATTCCCACCAGCACCTCATCACTCCCATCCTACTTTTAAAACTGATTCAAGAAGGAAGAAGTCCCTCAGTGGCATGTCTTCTGGCCTTTTAATTTAGTTACTGTGTCATTGTTCACACGTCCTGTTTTTTTTCATTTGGTAGTCATCAGTTCACCCTTTTCATTCTTTTATGCTGAAAAGTAAAACTTTCTTTCATGCTGAAAAATGAAATTCTAATGACATCAGCATCTGGCGAGTAATGTCAGTTTGTTGTGGTTTCTGGGAAACCCTAACAAGGATACTGGTGAAAGATTGTTAAGATTTAAGCACAAAAGTCAAAAGTAAATTCCTGAAAAATATAATGTGCTCTTATTACTTGATATTCGGACATTTAAACAAATATTTAACAATCTGATCCTTAAGCTAATTAAATATATGTACAATGGACCACCCTAAGAAATACATTAATAATTTACCCATACATGGAGATTACATATCTCTGTGGCAGTCAATGTTTGAACCATATTTAAAATACATAAATATTGCTATAAAACAAAACCAGGCAAGGAGAAATAGAAGAAGTATAATATTTAATGACAAATATGTATATTATTATAGCATATTCAAGATTCCTTTTATAATCTCAAGAGTTTAAGATTTCAACTGGAATGCTATTATTTCCCACAACCCCAGAAGATCACTTGCTATTAAGATTCTTAGTTCATCATTGCTGTGGATTTCTTCCTGACCATTGCAGGATGATTATTTCATTAAGAAACTTATAATCAAGAGAGGATTTGTGGGAAGGAATGGGGGTAGAACACTAATATGGGACCAGAACTGTTCTTCCCTTCTTGGATTCCACAATCTTTTGTATCAGTGCTATTCAACTCTGGAGGCTTAATTCTGCAGATCTTTGAACACAGCTGTACTCTCAAGTAGTCTGGTCTTTGGGGGCTGATATTCTTAAAATAACTTTAAATAGTTAAATCTAACCACGTGTGAAATGGCAGTTGCCTTTTAATTTTAATGGAATATTTTAGAGTATTTTTATAGAAAAGCTCTTAAAGTTCTTTTTTTCACTACCTTAATGAAAGGGGAAAATGTGTTGCTGTTGCTGTTATTTTTTATAATAAATTTAAAGCAGTTCCTGCAAGTCTTAACAAGTAGAATCAAATATTTAATGCTTTTGGCAATATGCCTTTATAAAATTTCCAGGACAAAATAAAATATTCTGTATTTAAACTTTTTTGAATAAAACAAACTGAATTTCTAAGAGTACTTACATCATGCATCAATATTTCCAAGTTAATTTAGTATATGGAATTAGCAAACCACATCATTAGCAAGAGTTGCTGTTGTATCCGAAAAGATTTATGCTCAGACATTTAAACCAAGATAGAAAACTAGATTCACAAATGTGAATATTAGAGTTAGAAACATACTTTTTGTTGTCTTTTTAAACCATATTTCTTTAAAAAAAAAAAAATATATATATATATATATATATCAGGTTATCTTTTCATACTTACTCATGAAATCAGCAGCATTGTAAGAGTTGATGTGGGCGCTGTAGCACTGAGATTTCATGAAGACTGATTCTTTTGGACCAGAGGCTGTGATTCACTGGGAAGAAGGAAGGAGGGAAGGAAGGAAGGGAGGAGGGGAGGGGGGAGGGGAAAAGCCAATAACCACCTTGATTTGCTGATTTCCATTGTGTACTTAAGAAATGTGGCATTCAGAAGCGAATCATCCAATCACCTTTGGCCAGTTGAAGCCAGACTGCTCTTGTGAACACTGAAGTGGGATTCTTTTATATCTGTTAAAGATGAACTATGGATGCCATCAGTTATAAAGACCTAAGTTTAATGGAAAAAAAATTGATTTAACTGTGTAAACATGTACTAGTACTGTTACTTTGGGCATAGACTACCTGGAAAAGTTTTGACAGGATTTAGTCACATTATCAGAGGAAACATTTTGAACAAATGCTTAGTTGTCTATTTTAGTAGCTATTAGAAAAGTGGCTTGACAAAGTGAATGGAAATAGAAAAGTTTGAAGCAGTCACTTTTGATTTATATTCCTTGTTATTCATAAAGAATTTTTGAGTGTTCTGCACTGAATGAGTTTTGAGTTGGATCCCTAAAACATCACCAAATTGTTTAAATTTATTTAAAATTTTTAAATTGTTAAAGTAATTGTAGCTAACAATTATTGTGGTGAGCTCTAAGAGTTTCTCATGTATTAACTTATCGAACTCTCACCACATATTATCCCTTCCATCTGCAGGTCAGGGAGCTGAAGAACAGAGTTTAAGTAACTTGTCCACGTTATCCTAGCTAGTAATCGGGAGTAACCCAGGCAGTTTGGCTCAAATCTGGCTCTTTAATCAATGCACTTTTATACCTCAAGTATTGGTTTGGTTTTGTTTTAAGAAGGCTATTCATTATTGTAGTTAATCAGTTTGAATATTTTCAAGTCCCTTTTTGAGGTAATTGAATTTACCTGAGATTCTTCAACATATGTGGATAAGAGAGAGAGTGAGACTGCCTTTGATAATCAGAAGAGTAGGCAGTTTGCAAACCATTTTAAAGTTAAAACAGTTCTTGGTCAGATAATCTTTGGGTTACAGTAATTAGATGGAGATCAAATAAGATGGAGATCAAATAAGGTGGAGGTTAAACAGTGGTTAGATTATTTTTGGGTAATTTGTACTCTTTATATACCTGCCTAGAAAATATATATGTATCTATATATGTATATGTATACGTATTTGTATATATAAATTGCTGTCTGTATATAGTAAAAGAAGTAAGGAAATCTAAGCTTAGGAAAAATAAGGGTAGGGAAAATAAAATGGAGACAAGAATAACGGTAGTAAAAAAAAAAAATCCATGTTTGAAGTTCTTGGAATACTTTTTATAGCTACATCACAAGTTTGAATTGAACTTCCTCAGGACCAAAGCAGTGTCCATGTTATGCTAATTATTTTCTCTAATTTTAAAATAAATATTTTTATTTATACCTTTATAACAACATGCTAATATTTACTTTTCTATCAATATCAAGAATTAATCAGATGCTACACATCTCCTGTTTCTCCTAGAGCACACAAATCTTTCAAATATTTCAGCCTACATTCTCTGTAATACCATCCACAGATATGCAGAGATCTTTTGGAATTTTTACTGATTTGGATATATTTGCATCTTCTTCATTGTGTTTTGGATTTCTGATTTCAGGAGTAATTTGTTAGCAATTGAATTAACTTTAGTAAATTGTCAATTACTATTTGAACAAAATTGCAGGCTTTACTTAATTTTTTTTCTTTTATTATCCTCTTTGAATTCAGTTTTTATTTTGTGATAGCATGTTATTTTGATTTTTTCAAAAATTTGTAGGTATCCGACTTAGACTTTGAATGTTATTATCTGCCCTGGTTTTTAAACAACCTAGCTTTCTGTAAATTCTGATTTACTCTTATTAATTTAAGATGTTATTCCATTATCTTCTGCAGGGGAGAGGTCTGATTCTGTTTTAATTGTTCTTTGTGTTTTGTTTTACTCTATCTCTTTCATAGTTTATTAAAACTTTTTACTTATTGTTGGATTTCACGTATTTTAATAGAATATGTCTAGCTGTTATTCTTGCATTGTTATTGATGGTTCTTTCAATATGAAGAGGTTTTCTTTATCTGAGGGAAATGTTCTTACTATTCTTTAATATTTTTATCATTTACTTGACTTTCCCTTCTATTTTAGGTTTTCTTTCTTGAACTCCTACTCGCAGAACTTTTAGATCTATTCCATAGGTCTTTTCTTTCATCCTTTCAACCTTTTTGTTTTTTTTTTTAACTGAATTCTGATAGAGTCTTTCAATTTACCCTTCCATCTCACTAATATAATCTTCAGTCTCATTCACTCTGCATTTCAGCCCATATATCAATAATTCCCAAAAAGCTCTGCTTCTTTTTCAGAGCATCCGTGTTGGGTTAATATATTCTTTTAGTTTATACCTTTTCCTTTTGCTATTATCTATAATTACTAACTGTAGCTAGTAACAAATTATAGTTATACTATTCTTGTTTTCCTATAATTTTCTCCCCTTAGGGATTAGCCCTTTTGTGGAATCTGGTGTTTTTAAAGAATTTCATTGGGTTTCTCATATTTGGTATTTGGTTGCCTGTACGTATTTCTAGAGGAAGGTCTGCATCAGAGGTTTAGCTTGAGGGCCAGAGAGCGCTGAGGTGTTCCTAGGTAGAATTCAGGGTGTCCATTCATTTAGATGGGAAAATTTATATTTTTTCCTTTAATTACAAATGTGAAAATTATGAATTCCTTCAACTATAGGAGTCATCAGTATCTCTGTCACTGATAGAAAGCAAATTTCCATATAATCATTTGTAAGTGTGGATTATATTCTTCACTGCTTTAAAATATTGACAGTATGAGTCCTACAGCTAAATCTTGTATTGATAAAGAAGCAAGTCTGTTTTCATATAAATCAAAAAATGTCTTGATACTTTCATTTCAATGTAATTGACTTCCCTGTTAATGCTATATATATATTAAATTACATATTTAAAACAGTTTTGAGAAGGGGTCCATAGGCTTTCCCAGATAGTCAACAGGATCCAAGACCCTAAAGAGGTTAAGACCCCCCAAGCTAGACTGATTAAAATTGCTCGTTAAAACATATTTCATAAGCCTGGGTAATAATATTTGTTCTGTCTTAAATATGTGAGCCCTGGTTCTGTTGTTGTGCAAAGGAGAGTTCGTACATGCTCCAGGGCAGGCTTGAGTGTAGAAGTTACTTGTTTCTTTAAGTAAGATCTCCTATACCTTATGATGGTGAGGGGTACACATGGCTTTCAAGGCCTTTGACATCCAGTCTAGATTAGAACTCCATTCTGGGGGGAGAAAGCTATAACCTGGCTTTGTTTGGGGCAACACCAAAGCAAGAAGCTTTGCTTGTGGAACTGGCTCATTCGTTCTGCTTTAATTCTCTGCCATTTATGGGATCAAAGTGTGTTTGTGTTTAGCTTTTTTGAATCTGCAGTTAATTAATCTTATTATCTTTCTGTTCGTGGGCACTAATGCTATCCTTCCCAGTATTCTGGGTTTGCTGTGGATTTATTTTTACTTCTATTATTTCTCTGATTTAGGGGCAGTAGAACAGATGAACAATGTTTAGCTTGCCTCCATGAACCAGAAGCCTTGTCTTCATTATGTTGGTTTAAGTAAGGAGGGTAAGGTAACAAACAAGGACCAGGTTCCAGGAACCTATAACAAGAATGGTGGCCCTCCCTTCACTCTGTAATCACATCTCACTAGGATCCTCTAATTCTCAATAGAAAGTATTGGGATACAATTTCCCCTGAAGCAGGAATACTAGCACATTCTGAAGTCTGAATCATGACTAGATAAGAAGCTGGCATCTAAGAGAGAAGATCTGAGAGCTGGGGCCGCCACTCCCCAGAGTGAGCAGGGGCAAGACCAGGTACCCACCTCAGCAGCTTGACTTTGTAAACAAATGGAGTTTAGCCATGGAGATTGTCTTATTGCCTAGAGGTGATGATGTCTATACCATTTGTTTTTAGTGTTATATCAAGTTATCAGGATAGGATTAAATATGATTAAAAAATCTTCAAGGGGAGTTTTCAATTACCTTTTGAAATTGGCCCTTTTAGAGGCCTTCAACCGGGCCGTAAAATTGCTGTCACAATGCAAGTAAGATGACTGAGTGTCTCTTGGGCCATCTCCTCTTCTCTCTTCAAATACATACCACTTTCCCATCTCCATTAAAAGATATACATTTCTGTTTTATTAAAATTTGCACCAAGGATTCTATTAATGTACCCTTTTCTATCCTTAAAAGTGCTTCAAAAGGGACATGGAACTCAAAGTAGCAGGTAGATCAAACTTTTCTGTGCCTATGTACTGAACCAGGAAAAAAGAGTTTTTAATGGAAAAAAATTATTTTAATAGAAAAATGAGGAGGAGGAGGATACGTAAGAGGGAAAAGAAAACATTTAATTTTTTTTTTCAGGGATAGTCAAAGCATCTCTCTTGCTCTCAGAAACTTCAGCTCAAGATAGGACCCTTTTTGTAGCTTGGAACAACTTTGCTGTCAACCACCCATGTAACCTCTGTCACTAGAAAACTATGCGCTGGCAAACTGGCCTCAACAGTTCAAGGTCGGAGAACCCCAGCCAATGCCTGAGGGTGGGACAGAACCCAGGCGCCAACCAGTATCCTTGGGCTGCTAATTTGCTGGACACACAGAGCCCTGTTCTGTAACCTCCCCCTAGGTTGTGGGTGAGTGGAACCCATTAACATTTAAAAATATTTGCAGAAATCAGAGGGGGGAAAGGTATTTCTGGAGGGCCAGTACTCAGTGCACTTTCCTGCGTGCCAAAGTTTGCTGGCATGGCTCAGGCTTTGATAGAGAACATCTGGGCCACTGCTGCTGCAGCATATAGATGGGGTGGAGGGCAGGAAACAAAGGGGGCTTGTGAGAGAATGTTCAAGAGGGGGAAATGCTCTCCGCAAGTGAAGGAGGCCTTACTTAATGCTTATCCCATGCTCTGCTGGGAGAGGAGAGCCAGGGCAGGAATGGAAGATTTTGCCCTCAATATTGCCTTAATAATTAATGCTGGAGACGGAGCATAGCACTGACTCATGAGGCTTCAGAGACCCTTGTTTTCACTGCTACACAGGCATGTGCCCAACTGCAAAGATGCAACCAGCAGCAACTGTTGTGGGTGGTATCCTAATACTTAGCTTGGAGCCACTTGGCTGGAAGTAGAGGGAACAGGAGATAGGTTGGGGGTGGGGGTGGAGGGGGAAGCTTTCTATTTTCAGTGGAGACAGATTTGTCATTGTTTCCACCATGACCAGCCCCACCCATATGGAAACAAGATAAAGTGAATTGTGTATCATAAATAGGTATATTTCAAACACAAAACTGAAGATGATGGTCAGACTGTTGAAAATCTGTCATAAGTAGAATTTTGTATTGGATTGTGATTTATGCATGCCTCACTTTACTCAGCAGACATATAAATGTAAGAAAAACCCATGTTTAAACATTGATTAAATCATAGAAGTCTTGACTTGCTGATTTATGAAAGGAACCAGTCATTCTTTAAAAGAAAAAATAAGCAACTATCTACTATCCCCTTTGTCAATTGCCTACTGGTTGTAGATGTACACTGGTCTAGGCTAAATGTGACATGCACATTTCATTTTTTTTTAAGTGCCGTCTCAACGCATTTTTTTTTAAAGATTTATTTATTTATGCATACAAGTGGGGTACAGGCCAGAGGCGTGGGGCCGTGAGAGGGTTCACCAGAGATAGAGCGGGGAGCAGAACAGGAAGATTGGAAATACACTGCTGAGGGGAGCAGCGGGCGAGGCAGGAGAGGTCTGCCGCGCCATGTGGGAATCTCCCTGGCCAGGCATCGAACTCTCGTCTCCACTGCCAACAGCTCCAGAGCTCAGCGCTTAACCACTGCGCCACCAGGGAGGCCCAACACATTTCATTTTTACAGTCCTCCCTCCCCTCTTCCATTTGCTGCCCAAGTCATTTCACCTTTTGACCTAATTTTGGAAAATGAGTCCCCACATTTTTAATATTGCTAATATTTATTTTTAATATTGTGGATTCATCTCAGAACCCAAATATTAACACTTGAAACTGCTACAGGCTTTGTGATGGCATGGTAGCCAATACCGATTACTCCAAGTATGCCAGTTTTCTGCAATTTTCAGACTTCATTCAACAAATATTTATCAATCAGCTCTAGGGCTATCATATTTTATAAAACAGTCCCAGTTTTCCAACTGTGGGAGTCCCAAATGATATACTTAATATTTTAAATAATGGTTTCTTGCTTGCTTGGAAAAGATAGGCAACTTTAACTTCATTAAATTCTCTTTATTGCTCTGATGACTTTTATTTGATATTGGCTCTCAGTTTGTTCACAATACTTTCACATATCAATAACTTCTTGTCATGCTGTTCAAAAACTGCTAGTAAAATAAGACTAGTGTATGGTTTTGAATTTTAGGTGCTCTGATACCCCGCAAGTGGTTTATCATTTATCTGTTATCTGTCTGCTTGTCTGTCTATCTATCTATCTGTCTATCTATCTATCTATCATCATCTATCTTCAGCCTAAAATGGATAAATTAGTATCTTAAGAGATTTAATTTTGACCAAAAGTAATTTAAAAATGCACTCAGTTCTAAGTTTGTTTAGAATATGAGTATACTTCAATTGTTTATGTTAGGAGTTACATGTTTCTGCTTATCTATTCACATTTCTAATAGGTTTTTTAATCTTTGAAGGCTTTTTTAACGTTCAATTATTTATTTTCTTATTTATATCTTTTACATTATTGTGTATTTCCCATAAGTTACCCACCACCAATTCACCTGTGAATTGTCACCATAGTCCCTTGTGCTCCTTTTAAGACATTCCCCTCTCCTTTTCCTCCCTTTCCAAGCAATAAACTAGTCATCTGAATGGTAGGTTAAAGGTCAGTTACTCTAAGTGAAAGACTTTTAAACTAAAATCACCAAAGGTTACCTCATATCATATAAAATATTGTCTCTCTAAAGTATAAGTTTACTAAAGTATCAACTCTTTTATCTCAGAAATAATAGATAACTAGTGCTATTTAGAAAGCGAATCTGTAATTCAAACTGCAAAACTGATCTTGACTGATTTTCAGTTTCATGAAAGCCCCACTCCTTTTGAGGTTGATTCACATTTTTATGAGATTACTGTTCTTTTGAAAAACCTCATTCCTTATTTATTTGAGTATAGTAGATATGTTAAGTAGGATTTAATTTACAAAATGAAATGAAAACATTGTAAGGACTGAGAAAATTGAATTTTAGTCTTTGTCCTATCAGTAATACAGAAGCTGACATCAAATTTCTGAAAATGCCATCAATTTTACTCAGTCCATTTTATTGAGAGCAAACCAGTGTGAAGAATGTTTATTTCATCTCCAAATCACTGGGCCCCTTTTATTTATGAGGCGATTCAGACAAGAATAAAAAATGATTCTCATTAAATACCAAATAAAATCTAAAAATTATCATTAAACTCAAGAATCTGTCATTCTCTGAATTCACTATTCTGAACCAAATTTTTGAGTCTGGACTAATGCCTTAGGATATTCTACTACTCTTACTAAGGTTTTCTTCAGCAAGCTAACTAGGGTGAGTCCTTTGAAATTAATTCTTGGTTCAAAAGTAGTGTTAGTTGTTTAGGAAAAAAAAACTCTAGCTTTAATGAGGAACCATATTCAAGGAAAGAGGTTGAAAATACACTCACCGGAAAATGATGCAAGGAATAAAAATCTAATGGTAGTTATTGAGTTTGTATATTTCATAACAGAAGGAAATCAGACTCAATTTAAGCAAAAAAGATTTTGCTCTTATAAAAATTCAGACGTGTCAGCGCAAGTCTTACTTAGAGACCATTTTAAAAGGAGTAGTGTATATTAAAGTAGTAAAACCAAAAACTTATAAGGGTAACATTTTTCCATTCTTCTTTTTAAGTGAATGTAGGATTAGCAGTTGTACAAAGAATGAATCTTCATTCAGAGATCTTGTTCATCTGACTTAAATTATTCCTTTTAAGTAAGCTGATAAGAACAAAGGTCTAACACAATTCACTGCAGTAAAATTTTTGGGGTAACCACTCAAGCTAGTATTCCAATGTTTGTAATCTGATTTTTTGGGCTCCATTTACCACAGAGGAGATTAAAGGCTTTAATTCATCTCCTTCCTGTAGCAGGCTTCATGGGGAGAATTTGCTGTCCCTAGTGATATTTAAATAATTCTCCAGCTGGTGGGTTTTTAAAGGTGTTTCTCAACCTTTTTATAACCTCTGCCTCTCTTTGATAAAAAAAAATCTCGTGTTTCTTTGGAAATTATTTTATGCTCTTCCTGGAAAAGGGGAATACCAAGATGGATGAGGGGAGGGGAAGGAATGCTTGTCTTCTGAGTTTCTTCACCAGCCAAGAAGATTATATCAAACTTATTTTTTCTCTGTAACTTTTGAACAATATTTTATTGTTTGTTTCTAGATATTAGAAGATACATATTGAACATGATTTATTCAGACTATGCATGTTCCACTCTTAGGTCCTATTCTCCCACCCGCAACCAACCCAGATATACAACATGTTCTGGTAAATGAAAAAAACATTGTTTTTCAAATGCTTAAAAGAAACTAAATTTGGGAGGCACAGGATATGTTTTGGGCTTCTTTGGGAATAAAAATATGGATTTGATTTATATGTCAAAATTACAATCTAGTTTTTAAACTATGGAACAACAACCACCAAAAAAAAAAAACTATGGAACAAATGATTTGGGGACAAATTAGGCACTGACTCAATCCAGAGGTCAATGAGAAGATTATGATATCATTGTCCACTTATCTAATCAAGTGAAGGAATTCGTATGAGGTGTCTTGAAACTATTAATGATAATTAGCAAGTAATACACGAAAAGTTATTGTACTCTCAACTTTTTGTCTTTTTCACTTAATAAATTTTCCCATTATCTGATGAAAAAACAGATATTTTTACCCATATTGTTCTTCAAATTTTCCACATTATTAGTGAAGTCTACTGAATATTTTTTATACTAGTCCTGGTTTTTATTGGTTTATATAGTTATTAATATTCAATCATTAACCAAGAGATTTAAATGGGATTTCCAGACTTGCCGTATTCTTTCACAAATAGACTATTGCTTTTCTCTGTTTTGTTCACAAAAACTTACATAAAATCCTTTGTTTACATCTCTGATCACCTGGAATAACCATTTTTATTTCACCTCTTGCTATGTGCTAGGCACTGTCTTAAGCATTCACACTCCTGTGCCCACTTAATCCCTATAGCAGTCCATTGAAACAGTGATTGTTTTCCCCTCTTCTCAAATGAAGAAACTGAGGTTCAGGGAGAGTAAATAACATTTATAAAGGCCAGTGAGGCCCCAGTCGGATGGCCAGAATTCCAACCCATATCTGTCTGACTCCAAAGTCTATGATCTGCATTGTGACTTCTTTTATATATCTTTCAGAAGTAATAGCTGAGCTCAGTGAACTTCTTTTGAAGGCAATTTACTTGATCTATCTTATCTGGACTTTTGGTAATGGACTATCTCATACCATCTTGAGCAATTAGGAGATCACATGCTGATGTTCTAATCTTTCTGCTTTCCTCTTATCACCTTCATCTAGAGACTATTACTAAGTAAGTACTTGTTATTATAGTTTACTTAGGCTAACCTATATAGTTTTCTTTTTTGTTGTTGTTGTTGTTTCCTTGTGAGACAGAAATAAGTTTCTCCAAAATTTAAAAAATCAGGTTACTGTATGAACACTAGGAGGGCAAAATGGGTAAATGGGATCAGGAGGGACAAATTTCCAGCTACAAAATAAATCAAGAAGGTGTAATTTACATCATGGGATTATAATTAATATTAGGGTATTTATAATTTGAAAATTGCTAAGGCAAGATGTTGGGCTTATTGTGATGTGTATAAAGATATCAAATCATTATGTTGCACACTTAAAGCTAAAATAATGTTTGTGAATTATACTTCAATTTAAAAAATCAGAGAACTATGACAGACATTAAAATATTGCTGTCTGTTCTAACCTAGCAAAGTCAACCCATGTCTAAATTTCAACATATCAAAGGTGTAGCGTAGCAACTTTCCAGCTCATTGTTTTGTCACAAGGAGGAGGATGGTGACCCTGTCTTTGGAAGCACTTTAATCTTAGTTGACTGGAATTTATGATCCCAAGAGTTTCTTGGTGATCTTGGTACTGAAGGCTCTGTATATTAAAATACACTATTTGGAATTTCTTCAGGATGGTGACCAAATTTGAGAATCAACTTCATTTCTCTTAGGTATCTTATTTCTGTAACAATAATACTGTTTGGTAGAGTTTGGTCCTAGGACTTTCTTATTATGAAGATAACTATTGTTATGTTCTGGACCTGAAAGGTAAAATAAAGTGTGGCAATTTGGACCAATTTAAATTCCTGATGGTACTGGCAGACTAGTTGAATTTTGCAAAATAACCAACTGAAGTTTCATCATTTCTGAAATAACAGAGGGTGTCATTTTTATGCGCTGAATGATGAATTTCCTCTGTAGAAGATGCAAAAGAATAAATGGTAGCATGTGATATTTTATATCCTATTTAGCCACCAAAGATACTTAAAACAATACAGAGGCAAATAGGAACAATACATTTTTAAAGACCAATATTACATGAACTTATAATAACTGGTATATGTTCTTCTACTTAAAATTAGGTAGCAAATGAAAATGTTGAGATGTATCAATGGGATAATTCTTTTAGAAAATTCGAGTGCTAAGCTTAAACTGAACTATAACTTGGCTGAATGTTTAATGCATGAGTTGGTTCATAAATAATGACAGTGTTTTTTAAGTAGATGTCAATTGCACTGAATTATTAACCAACTGTCTCAGTAGTCCTATATGTATTTTTATTTATGTTTATTTTTTTAAGATTTATTTATTTATACATACAAGCTGGGGTACAGGCCAGAGGTGTGGGGCAGCGAGTGGGGAGCAGAACAGGCAGATCAGAAATACACTGCTGGGGGGAGCAGCGAGCGAGGCAGGAGAGGTCTGCTGCACCATGTGGGATTCTCCCTGGCTGGGCGTCGAACTCGCATCACGCACTGCTAACAGCTCCACAGTGCCGCGCTCAACCGCTGTGCCACCAGGGAGGCCCGTCCTATATGTATTTTTAAATTAAATTTATTTAGTTTATCAATACAGGTAATATTGTTTCAGTAGAGCTTTTCTCCACTGAAAAAGGGAAACAAGGAAAATAAATTGCATGGTAATTAGAAGTTACTTTTTGAGTTCTAAAATCTGGAAATGTAATCAAAAAGGTTTTTTTTCCAACCAGATCTATATTCTAGTGGGAATATAGGAAAACCCCTATGAGTCTACATTGCAAAGAGGTATTGCCTTTTCTCCAAAAGTGCAGTTATTGTTTTGAAAAGATAATATAGCCTTGCTAAATGGTTTTCCTGTTGTACACAATCTTAGGTTATTTTAACTTTATTAAAATGAAGTTTATTAGAATGAAATTTTATTAAAATGAAAGATATTTCAGTTCATATATTTTCAGAAGAACTGTCTATGCTAGAACCTGGGAAAGATACAAAGTTAATTCCCATCTGGTAAGAATGCCTTATTTTTTAATAATACTATTTGCTTTTTACAATGAACACTACATGCCACACCTTTATTTTATTCTAATAAACATGAAATAAAGCAGATGAGAATACTGAGCATAGAGAGCTTGCAGAATCTTTTTAGTACATACCAGTTAGTTGCTAGTTAGTGTATGAATAAGTGCTAGATCCAGAGTCTTCTGATCCCTAAATCAGTCAACGCCAGAAGTCTGAAAGAGAGAGGGACTCTTGTGTTGACTGACCAGTTACTAGCTGTATAGCCTAGTGCATTCACGGTCTCTGGCACCTCACCTTCCCCAGCTATACAATAATGATGGGGTAGATGCTCTCTAATATTCCCTCTACTTCTAAAGTCCCAAGTTTATCTTCCTTAGGAAAAGCCATTTGACAACCTAGAACAGCCAGGCTGATTAGAGACAGAGTTCTCTCAGCTTTTTCTTTCTCAGTTAATAGTCCTCCGATTCTTTTTGTGAATTTAGATAGATCTAAATTTTTCTAATGATATCTCTTTACTCGTTTCTTCAGAACTCACTTCATTTTAGGTCAGTGCTTGAGGCATCTTTAAAACTCTTTACATTAGAAAACTCTTTCAAGTCTCTTCAGCAGCAGCATCTGCTCTCTTCGACTCATTGTGAGGACTTAATGTCATTTCCACATCTTCTTCCATGGCCTCAGCACGACTATCCGGTTGCACAAACCCTGGAGTGCTAGAAATTTGAGGGATATCAAGTTCAAGACTGAGGAAATCAGGTCCACTCTTAGATTAGACTTTTCCCCACATGATATTCATATCACTTCCTACCATCATTTTTCAATATTTTTCTTAATTTGGTAGTAGAATTCTGCCCAAATTCCTGACATGTGCCACACTCAGCTTCAGGATCATTGATGAGCTATTAACGGGTGTTACACCCAGCCCATCTTGATACACAACCACTCCCTACTTTATTGACAGAGTGAAAGAAACAAAATTTAATGTTTCCTTCCAGCAACTCAGTTTATTGAGTGACCAGGATAGTTGTTCAGGAGTAGCAATACTTTCTTCAAAAGGTCATTATTCTCACAATGTCTATTAACAGCTAAGCAATAAACAAATCAACCATGTGCAGGATATCTCAAATACCCCCTGTTGTTCTGTTTGAATACCATTAAACCAGCAAATTGATTTGATGTTTGCCCATTCATAATGGATAATTTCCTGTGTGATGAACAAACTGGAGTTTGAATTTCAAATTCAGTTTTGATCTCCTCTAAGCAAGACAGTGATCTGTCTGCAGTGGTCTGTATTGTTGCCTTAAAACTAGACATAGTCTTTTTTGATTTAACATGTGATAAACTTAGAGGCAGGTATATCTTTCCAGGAGAGGCTGGTTCAGCTCACATTACAAGTGAATTGCGGAGGAACTCAGCCAACTTCTATGATAAATTTGAGAAGTTCAGAAAATTTTCTTTCTGCTGCCTAGCCTATGTTTACTCTCTATCCTAAATTTTGGTGCTAGACAAGTATCTGTAACTTGCAAGTCTGTTAAATTAATCTTGTTTGACATTTAGAAATCCTTCAGTTGTTCTTTTATACTCACATAAATGGAGTGCTTTATTTATTTATTTTTTATTTTAGTGAAGTACCACTGGTTCCATCCTTGTTCGTGGAAGTAGAGCACCACCACCCCTCAGGTGTAGTCAACATAGTGCAAACCACCACCAACTCACCCTTAGTCCTCCACCATAGTCCATTGTGTTCTCTCCCTACCCTGCTCTATATTTCAAATACATTTTTTTTTTTAAATATAGAAAAGGGAGTGAGGCTGTCTTTCCAGACTTAGCAATGGATCATAAATACTTGTGGTGAAGTGTGCCCGTGTGTTTGTGTGTGTGAGCACGTGTGCTTGTGTGTGTACATACAGGTGGAGGGATTTAGGGGCTACTGATGTATCAAGCAAACAAAACTATAAAACCCCACTGAAGATATTACTTATTGACTTCGGTGTGTTCTCAGCCCAACTGAGACATGTGCCCTAGTGAGAATGTTTGGTGGCTGCCTTGAGTTCTTAGACGCCTTCTTTATTCTGATGAGTTGGGTTGATTTCACTGGACAGTCACCTTCACAATCAAGATCAGAAGCCACCTCTTTGGTGAAGCCTTCCCTGACATTTCCAAACTCTAGGCCAAACTAACAACTTTCTTTGTGTTTAATTTTTTTCGCACATATTTGTTATCGACATTATAATGGGAGTTTACAAACTTGTCTCTCCAGCTATATTGTGATTTATACTTTTTAAGAGAGTTAGTATAACAAATTGGGGAAAGCTTCCAAGTCTGACATGGTCTCAAATCAACTTGACTACTGTGTTGTTTTGAATAGTTACCTTATATAGAAAATGGGTAGAGTAGTGTCTAGTTTCATAGACCTATTTTTAAAAGGGCAAAAAGACCCTCACATGTTTCATTTCCGTGTCTCTTACTTGAAGCCTAGTGTCACCCAGAAACATAAGAAGGCTGTGATAGTCTCGTATCCTTTGACCTGAAATATCTTGTTAATCCAAAATCCATTTCCTTTCTTTTCAGTTATGGCAGCCTGACAAAGGCGTGGGATACCTTGGTGATACCCAGGCTTTCTCACTGAGCATATTCAGAGACCATAGTGGTGAGAGAGTCAGTTGTTTAGGAAGCTACAAAAAAGTTGTCTTTTGTATGTAGAAGGTAAATTCTGACGACATCCCTAAATCAGTATCTACTTTTTTGAGTGTTTATTATACATCTGCCAACTGCGCCATGTTCCATAAAGATTCTAAACTAGTTGATGGCAAAGATTTTTAAGTTAAATAACAAATTGCAATTAGATAAGGTAAGTGTTATGAAGGAAAGAAGGAAAAGCTCAGATTCTGTGTTCCTTTCCAAATCTAAACTATATGACTTAATGTCTAAATTTCCAGGAGAGTAAAAAATTGACTACAAATTGCAGGTGGAAATTTCAAGCTTTTTACTGTATATTTGTTTGGCCTTGCTTATTTAATCCTTTGATCTGTTTTTTCCTGATTGGCCCATGAAGTTAGGGTCTTCTCCTGGTGGCTCAGTGATCATTTCTGTGTTTATGCAGATGGCATTCCTTTGACTTGGAAGCATTTCCATCCCACTACTTAAATGCTATTCATTACTCTGCCCTATTTTCATGCTTATAAAATGAGCTGATGAGATGTAATGATCTTGAAGTTTTCTTAGCTCTATAATATTTTGATCTCTTTAATCTTGCTACTGAAGGAGGAGAGCAGACAGTGCAACCTACATTTTCACTTCTAAATTTTATTTTCTGTGCTTGGTTATCATGATTAATTGTTTTTAGCTTTTCCTGTTATCAGAGTTCCAAACAGAAGAAGGTGGAATGCAGGGCATGCATTACATGAAAAGTGAAATGTTTTGAAAGGGCTTTGAAGTGTTGAATAGGAATATTGTATTAAGAACATTCCACCAAATGGAATAAGCCTGGAAACTGGGCAAGCTGTGGATGTGCAGATGGTATTACTAACCATTACTCAAGCAGAGAACACAGCCTATGTGTAGAGATCAATATGTCATGTGTCTTTATACATTGGGATGTACCAAGAAGTTGTCAGCAGTTGTTATCTTTGTATGTATTACCCCCAAAGAGGATAGTCAAATTACTAATGTTACACAACCTAGAAGTTTCAGTTTAGTCTGTACCGATATGAATAAATCCATTTAATACATCTCATATGAGAGAGGACGATCTTTCCATAAATATGAATTGACATAAAATGGTGGGTTTGTTTGTGGATGAGCTGGGGGGGCACAGAAAGGAAGATCCTCTCTCAATCTTTATTGTTCCGTAAAAAATCTCCTTTATCCTAACACCAGTCTACAAACTAAAATAAACCAGCGTGCTCTATATCACCCACAACATTTTACTACCAGAATGTGAGCAGATTGCTCTGCTTCCGTCAACACTAATGTTAAAGTAAAGCAGAGGGTCCTTTAGGTAGGTATATGGCCATGACTAAGGCAGCCATTTGGAGTAGTACAGAGAGGTGTTATTTCTCAGAGATAAGAAACAAAGAGGTCTTAATATCCGGCTCAGTCAAGGCAGGAAATTGCCTACTTCCTGAGCCAGAGTGGTAGAGGCTGTGGGATGGGAGCCAGATATTGGAGGGAAGAGGCAAGAAAGCACTGGAGACCTCAGAATTTTATGTTAGGGCACATGGACTTTGTATCAGAATGTCAAGAACTCATTTCGTCTTTAGCAAAGAAAGATGTTTGGCAAAGAATTAATTACACTAAATCATTCTTGTAAATGTCATGGATGTATGTTCATTTCCAGAGGTAGATACTCATTTTCAAATGTTCCATTCCTGAATTCCCCTGTCTGATTTGTGACAACATTTTAATTGTAAAGACTATCAATTATCCTGTTCATTCTAAATTCGATTCTAAACGTGTAAAGTACCAGGTTGACCTCCCATCACTATTTCCTAATTACATACACGTGTTTTTAAAGACCATTTATCCAACGCAAGAACACTAACAAACTAGTTTTCAAAGCACCTAGCCTCTTCAGCTTTCTTTTTCTCATTTGTAAATCGAGAGTATTGAATTAGGTGATCTCAAAGGTTTGAGTTCTAAAGAACAATGACAGATCACCCCAATGTGCAGGCTGCATGGTGGAAAAAGGAAATCTTTGGGATGTTAGATACCTGAGCCTGAACATCTGTATCTCCAATTATTAGCTGTGTGACACTGGGAGCATTCCTAATCTAAAACTAGTTTTAATATTTGTAAATGGAATAATACTTGAATTATAGGATGGTCATAAAATTAAATTACATATGGCATTAAAACTTCCAACAGACATGTATTCAATACATTCAGTATTTTCTCTCCTTTTTCTAGCATTAGATTGACTTAATATACCTTACTACTTATTACTAGAGGAAAAAAACAAACAAACCCAGGTTCAGATGGCAGCATTGAAAGAACAGAAAAATATTTACAGGAAGACCTAAAGATAGGATGAATTTTGACCAGCAAGATAAGGATAAAGGACATCTTACCTAGGGAAAGAGGTAATCAAATGTATGCCGGATCTAACAAAAAGGTATGTATGGAGAATAAGTAGTCTATATCAATTTTTACTCAAATATATGTATATTATGCATATGTTCTATCTTCTTTTAAAAAAATCATGGAAATTATTCCATTATCTATACATAAAAGTCTTTCTTATACCTTCTTTACTATTCATGATATACCATGATATGTCTACATTATAATTTATATAAGCAGTACTCTGTTGAATATTCAGGTGGCTACCATATTTTGTTTTTATAAACAAGACTGTAGTGAATAGTCTTATATATACATCACTTTACCACATGTGTTAATAAATCTATAAGTTATAGTCCTAAATGTGTATTTGCTGGCTAGAGGTTATGTGTATTTGTAATTTGGTAAGTATGATTAAAATGCCCTGCAAACAGGTTTTATTGATTAAAATGCATATAATCTATGTTGGAGAGTTTTTGTTTCCCTGATTTCTAGCCAATACAATTATCATACTTTCTGAATTTTGTCAATCTTCTAGGTAAAAAAAAAAATGCTCTTTTAATGTACTTTAAAGTAGCATCCCTCGAACATCTCTTCATGTTTTTAAGAGCTGTCTGTATTTCATTTTCTGTGATCTGTCTGTTCAGGGGTTTTTATTTCAAGAATTTTTATGTCTTTTTGACCTTTTTTTGTAGATAAAATTTTCTTAAGTTAGGAGGGGATCATTTAGTTACCTTGTAAATTTGAGCATTTATCATTTTTGTCTTTCCTTTGTTGAATTACAGAGAATCCTTGTTATTTTTTAGAAGTCCATATTCACGCTAAAGCTTCCCTTCCCCCACCTTTCCAGGGCAGCTGTTTTTCTTTCCCTGATGCCTGAAAAAATTCATACAGAGTATGAGGAGCAATGGCATGGATGTTTTCCTTTCAAGGAAAAGACAGTGCTTCTGCTTAATTTCTGCTTAGTTTTGGGGGGATTCATAGAATTAAATTGCGTTACCGCATAAGGGAATAGTATTCAATGCCACCTAGGTTCTTCCTTTGGCTGGTGCGACTTAAATTTCTAGAACCCCAAGTAAGAAGCAGCAAGGGAGTTCCAACTTATTTAATAACTTCTAGTCAGTTCCAAGCGTGAGTGCCTCCCACTCCTATGTTGAACCAGACAGTACCACTGAAGTGTGATCCTTGCCTAAGGTACCTCTAAGCCAAAAAAGTTCAATGGTCCCTTAAGGTATTTAATATGTGGGAGAAGCAAAAGGTTAATGGGACATTACCCATGTTCAAATTAATCCTACAAAGACATGTTCAGGAATAGAGACAGTTTCCTAAAGGAAAGACAGTGACAACTCGTATCTTGCTTTTTGACTCTGAAGTTTAAATGACCTAATGTACAAAGGGCTAGATCAACCCTCCAGCCTCCTTTCCTTAACTTTGTTTTGTAAAAGGAAACCTACATTTGAATGCAGGCCAAACACATTAAGCTATTATTTTATTAATGTTTTCCAAATTCCTCCCCATGCAATCACACTGCAGTTAGCTATTGAGCTTCTGTGTAAGGAAAGACATCAAATGAACTACATTAGCCAGATTGCAGGGAAGCCAGTCATTGTTGGGGTTGTTGCTTTTTTCTTTATTTTTTTCAAAATGCAAGTCATAGCAAAATGGGAACATGAGTAGTCTCATCATTATCTTCTCTTAACTCATCGAATGCGAAATTGATTCGATGTTATGCTGTATTATAATTGCTTGTGTTTACACTTAAGAAAGGTAGTATATTGTCTGGAGGAGGACTTTTGAGGGGAAGCTAGAGAATGCAAGCTTAGTAAAACCAAAGTATCTTTGGATTACTGGGAATATGAGCCTCCAATTTCATTTAGAAAATGCCTGTTTGTGTAGATAAAGGTAAGATGTTCTTTTATATTTTTTTTTGTAGAGGAACTGGGGTGTAGGCCAGATATGTGGGGGGTAGGTGAGGATTCACCAGAGAGTGGGGAGCAGAACATGTAGATTTACTTAAATACACTGCTAACAGGTGCAGCAGGTGAGATAGCAGGGACCCTATGTGTATTAGCACTGTGGCCAGGGATCAAACTCAGGTCATAGCAGTGATAGTGCTGAGATTTAACCCCTAGCCCACCAAAGAGGCCCCCAGATATACATTTTCACCTAAATGTTTTGTTTATTATGATCTTGCTTTTAAAAATGTAACTTAGAGGTATGCCAAAACAACAATTATTTAGTTTTATTTTGGGGTCATAGAAAGTAATCAGAAAATTTTTAAATGTTCTTGACATGTTGAATTACTAGAGAATATCATTATTAATAACAAATAGTTAATAAGAATAAAGTCATTTTATTAGGTGAGCTGAGTAAGAAACTTTGAAGAGATGTTGCTAAAACTCAGCTTCCTTAAAGTTGCACCACATTATATGGGTGAGCCAAGAATGGGTCACAGGTGTGCTGTGAGATACAGATTTTACTCAGTCCTTGAGCATGCCAGGAGACACATGGACAAATACTGTATTGTTCCCCTTCACCCACCCATGCATACAAGCTTTCAGGAAGACACAGGGTGACAAAATCATTTGGGTTTGTTTGGTATTTTCCTGGGTTTTGCGTGAAATGTCCTGTGTCCTTGGAAAACCCTCAGTCCCAGGCAAACTGTCATCCTACCTCTCGGAGGTCTGGGTGAGTAGGGTCTGCAGAAGGTCACATAAGAAGAACCCAAGCAGTAGTGGGTTTTTGCTGCTGTGGTGTGCAGTGCTGGACGGAGCCTGGCTAGGAAGTGCTCTTCCACTGGTCACAAGCTCTCTAAAGCTATGTTTTCAAAGGCATTTGTCTTTTTAACCCAAGTTGTCAAATTATTGGTGCAAAGTTGTTTCTAATATTTCTCATTTTAAAGCTAGTGATGATTTCTCCGCTTTAATTCTTGAAATTTGTCACTAGTTCTATCTCCTCTCTCGTCCCCCCTTCCTTGCTCTTTCCTCTCCCTCTCCCTTCCATTTCTCTCTTCCCTTCTTCCTTTCCCATCTTCGTCTCCCCTTTTGACATCAAACTTGCTAGGAGTCAGAATTTTGTGGCCTCATAGTGAATTGGCCATTTTAATATTGCATATTGCTTTACAGGTGGGCAGGGAAGACAAATATAGGAAAAGAAGGAAGGAAAGAGGGAGGGAAGGAGGAAGGGATGGATGGAATGAAGTAATATGAAAATACTGCAGAGAACATAAATGTTACCTGAAAGTAAAGTGAAGTTATCAGCGTCTTATCACTGTCTCTTTAAGACAACAATACACATGTCAATCCTTTTTTTATAGTTCACATTTTTTCTTCTGAGATTATAAACATTTATCAATATTCATGTCTTCTCTCTTTTATCCTATGTGATTCATTTGGTAGTGTGGCAGTTCTCAAGTCTAAAGCAGAAAGTAGCTTCTTCTAGCATTCTAGTTATAGTTACAAATACCAAATTCAAAACATATGATTAGTGGAGTCACATCATATGCATATTTAACTCATGAAATTCAGCCATACATGCTGTACCAGCTTAAAATAAAGACCACTTTGAATACGGTGGAAGTTTTCACCCACCATTTCCCTCAGTCAGCACATGAGCCAAGCAGCATAAAAGAAGAGATATGTGAATTCTCTCATGGAATGAGTTTCTTACTTCCCCAGACACAGAGCCTGACTTCTAACAGAGCACAATGCATCCTCAGCACACATTCATAGTTAGCTAGATGTTCTCTGAATCTCAACATAAAACCTCTAATTACCCAGGGACATTTGCATGCCCTATCAAGTCACGATCACAGATAGTTATCTTACAGTCACGATCACAGATAGTTATCTTACAGAGTGTGATATAATTGGCAGCCATCTGCAGCAACATGAAATGTATTCTCTGGACTTTATTAAAAGTTTCCAGTGGAGGGCCTCCGTGGTGGCCCAGCAGTTAAGCGCTGCACTCTGGAACTGCCGGCAGCCACAACGAGAGTTCAACACCCTGTTTGGGAGATTCTCACATGGGGCGGCACACCTCTCCTGCCTCCCTCACTGCTCCCCTCAGCAGTGTATTTCCATCAATCTGCCTGTGCTGTTCCCCACTCTGTCCCTGGTGAGCCCTCTCGCAGCCCTGTGCCTCTGGCCTGTACCCTAGGTTGTATGCATAAATAAATAAATCTTTTTAAAAACATTAAAAAAAAGTTTCCAGTGGATTCCTCCTTTTTTCCCCCTCACAGGTTCTCATGAAGTAGGATCAAAGTCTAGTCTAGTCAAAAAGCAATGGGCAATATATAATAAGCCATGAAAAGCCTATAATAGAGGTATGCACAGTGCTTTCTGAGGAAAAAGTCTCATGAACAGAAGCAGAACATTTAAACCAAGAGGAAGAACATAAAGCATAAAAGTGCTAAAGCATAAAAGTATGCAAAAGATTTTAACAAGCAAGCTATTTGTTACAGTTTAAAAACAAGTGTCACTGAGGATAAAGGAGAAGGAAAAGGAAAGCTATATCACCAAGTGAATAGAAATATTTTAAGAAATTTGAACTCCATCTTTTTCTTACAAAAAAACTATCATCATTTTGGGTCCAAATTACCTGAATCACAGTTTCTCAAATGTGCTTGTGAAAAGGTGACTCATATAATTTTGGACTTCTGCTCACATGCTAAATATGGGACCTACACTCGAATGGCTGCCCCAGCCCAAGTGTAATGCTCTTTCAACTCTACCAGTTTGAGTTTCATGGTAGATTCCAAGTCACTTGTTAGATGTATGCTTAGATCCCTGGAGTTTTTTGCTCATTACTGCTCTGGGCATGATCTGCCCTTCCCCAGCTTTTAGGACAGTCCCACCCTGACAGTCACTCTGGGCCTTTACTTTATTTGGAGTTTCAATATGGTGGCAAATCTAAAGAGTTGTCAAAAGCAGACAGTTGGAATGTAGAATTACTGGGCTGTGAAATTTCTGTGGAAAATTTAAAACACCCTGCACTTAACACAATGCCAGAGCTGATTAGTGCAGTTTATTGCTCAGCCCCCAGGGACACCTGCAGGCTTTTACCTTCAGTCTAGAACCCCTGGCCCGAGGGAAGGTGTAATGCCACGTTAGTTCCGCACTCTTTCTATTAGAGTTTACTCAAAGCCGCCGACACCAGATGTGTTACAAACGAACATTAATTCTCCTCCAGCATCTGGATCGCATGTACAATGAGGGGCAAGATTTATGCCCTGCTGAAGCATTCCCCGGTTTTTAGCACAGAAGTGATTGAACTCCAGATGTTAACAAGATGCAGAGACCTTTTAGTATGATTAAAAACATGATTTCTTGTTTTGCTCATGACAAAAACCATTGGATTAACTTATTAGAAGTGGAGCTGCCGTCCTGCTCATTGGAAGCTGTGTCTACTTTGGCTATTGGAGCTTGTCGTCGAAGATTTTATAAAGAAAGAATGACTAACCAGAACTCCTAAAATCAACAACTTCAAGGACCCTCTCAGAATCAGGGGTCACTAGGTTGGAAATTTTCTAAGAATTGTGATGAAGATTTAGAGGAAAATGAAAATTAGCACTAAGATGTTCATGAATTAGTCACATTAGTATCTGTACTCTTTTAATAGTAGTTTCATTATTGATAAACATGAAGCTATAACTTTGGAACATTCCAGATAGATTGGTACTGCAAACATCTCATCTGCTCTTCCCTTCATCAGTCCTTACTTTTGTTTACAAGGAAGAAGAGAATGATCTTATTTTACAGTCAGACAACTGAGAACCAGGAAAATCTAATGTTTTGACACAGGTCTCAAAACCAGTAAACAACGAATTTACCGGATTCTAATCTTCTGTTTGCAAAACACAGTATTTTCTTAATGATAAGATGCATATTTTCCATAATCAATTTTTCCATAGTTGGAATGCATCTTATAGTCCATGTGAACATTTAGTAAACTTGTTTATTTTTGTGTCCAACTGTTGTTATTAAATTAATGATACATCAGTGACATCTTATGTTGCCCGGAACTTTGAACTAATAAGCAGTCATCCAGATTACTCCTGTTATCTGAGAATTTATAAAATGTGTTATTGTACTTATGGAGAAAATGTTTTCCTATGGAGGTACCCATTTTATGGTGTTCTCAGCCTCACCTACTCGGGATAAAGAAGAAATTCAACTGATTTTAATATAAAACTTTAAAAGAGAAAATATACTCAGACTGAATAGCCTTCATTAATCATGAGTTAGTCAAGTTCTTATATACCTTTCAAGAGTTTGTGGGCTTGCTATGTGAAAGTTATATGACCTTTTAAGACCTTAAGTTTCCATTTACCTGCAGTGCTTTTGGTTATTTATTCTGTTATTGTGTCTGCCATAACAAAAAAATTGTTTTTATATCTCTTGTATGATTCTGAAGAATATAATAAAATACGTATAAAATGTGTAAGCTAAAAAGAGCATATTCATAATCATGACTGGTGAATCATTCCTTACTTCCCTGTGATTAGAATCAGAGTCAGGAAGTGACTTTCCTTAAATTTATTTATAAATACTTTATTTCCTTTGTCAAACCTGCTGTAGAACTCAACACAGTTCGCTCATGCCTTGGAAATTTAACAAAAGTTTTTGCAGGGGAATGGAAGGTGAGTGTTTAGTTTTCATTATTAACTTACAGCAAACAATTTAAATTAAAATATATATATATAAACAACTCTTAACTAACAACTTAAATATACCCAGTTGATATTTTAATTCTCCCCCAAGAGTTGTTTGCTTTGTTTTTAGTTTCCTTTTCTCAAACACAATACCCAGCCTTGCATTATTTTTCCTTTCCTCCAGGGTTTTCTGTCAGCAATTGCAAGTTTCTTAGTCCCATTCATTCAAGTTTGAATTCAATAAACAGTTAAGAAACACTGTGAAGCATATATATCCCAGGTAATAGAGATATGATATTAAATAAAACAAAATCCTTGTTCTCATGGAACCTACATTTTTGCAGAATGTGGGGGTGGTGTGTGTGGCAGATGTCATATGATGATGAGCCAAAGAAAAATGTGTGAGGGGAAAGAAAGAGTGATTGGTGTCTGTGTGTGGCGTGTGTGTGTGTGTGTGTGTGTGTGTGTGTATAATAGGAATCACTAAATTATATAGGGAGACTAGGGAAGACCTCTCTAACAAAGAGACACCTGAGAGATGTCTGGAGGAATGAGATCCAAGAGGAGTGAGTGGGAAAACCCCACTCTTTTTCCACTTTAGCTCCTACTGCTAATGTTGATACATGAACAACAAAACAAAGGGTCTTCCAGCAACAGAATTAACTTCCATGATCATTTTGCAGCTATCTTTTGCAAACTGTTTCTTGAGATATTTATTGCTCTAGTTCCTAAGAAGCTAGTTGATCAAAATGTGTCTATCAACCAAGTCATTATCTTGAAATAAGAATCACGGGTCAAAAAAAAAAAAAGAAGAAGAAGAAGAATCACAAGTCAGGTTTGTCAATGTGGCTGTTTAAATAGAATTTTTATGAGCCAACTTCCAGAAAAAAATAAATCCTTCAACTTAATCCAGTTTCTTCTTATCTGGAAATGTTTTTAAATGACACAAATGTGGACATAATTTTATGTGCAGATGGTTTTACAGAGATGTTGTTTATGACAGGTGTCTTTATAAATGAAATAATTTTTATTAAAATAATAAAACAAACATCATTATGTTATTGAATGCTTACAAATAATTACTGGCAAATTGTTTACCAGCAAACATGGTAAATTGCGACATAGTAAATTGTTTATAGTGGTTAAAGTAGAGAAAATGGTATCAGTGCATAGGATATAATCTCAAATGTGAATTAAAATTTTGGAAAAATTAGAAGTAGTTGTTACAATTGAATAGCAGGTTTATAAATTATCTTTATTATTTTACTTTACGGTCACTGTTGCTGAAATATTTATTACATCGACTAAGGTGTACATATTTTTTTTAATATATATTTTTATTGTTATTTATGTCTTTTACATTTTGTATTCCCCTTGGGTAGCCCACCACCAATTCACCC
>PVIJ01011360.1:0-21917 GCA_004024925.1 Scalopus aquaticus
GAGGGGAGGATAAGGGCACAAAATGGAGTAGAAAAGAACACAAGGGACCACGGAGATGGATCATGGGTGAATTGGTGGTGGGTTACCCAAGGGGAATATAAAATGTAAAAGACATAAATAACAATAAAAATATATTTAAAAAAATGAAATCAGTAAAAAGAAAAAGAAAAAAAAAAAGAAAATATGCACTATTTACTTTGGTTCATAGAAATGGACTCATAGTTTCTGTACTGTTTCACAACTGTTTTTTTCCATTCAGTAATGTCTGGAGATGTTTCCATGTTATTATAAATAAATAATCTGCTTTAAAAAATATATAAAAATATATATTATGTCAGATAGTGATGAGAAACTAAAAAAAAAAAATCTGCTCAAAAGAAACAACAGAGAATGGGGGCAGAGAGCAAGAGAGTACTCTTTTGGATGGGATGGTAGGTTAAAATTCTTGGTGGAGGTAACTGGCAGTGATTGGCAATCCTGAGTAAAGTAACTAAGCATGTGATGTTACTACTAATTTTTATTAACTAGATTAAAGTGGGACCTGCCCCTATGATAAGGTGGCCTTTCCTTTTAAGTGAGGGACTTTGACCATTATAAGGAACTATGAAAAATGGCATGGAGAGTCCTTTAAAAAATAAAAATGGAACTATCACATGGTATCACAGCAATACCACTAGGTTTATACCCCTAAAATATGAAAACACTAATACAAAAAGTTTTGTGCACATCTATGTTAAGAGCAGTATTATTCACAATAGCCAAGTCAGGGAAGTATCCTAAACACCCAATAGCAGATGACTGGATAAAAAGCACTTTGGAATCTATATTCAATGGAATACTACTCAGCTATTTAAAGTGATGAAATAGTGCCCTTTGGGACAAAAGGGATGGATCTGGAGGTGATGATGCTACGTGAAATAAGTCAGAAAGTGAAAGACAGTTACTGGTTTCCCTCATTTGTGGAATTTAAACAACCTTGCAGCAAAGAATACACATTTTCAAAACACAGCAAGAAAAATTCTTAGACTCTTTGAAAAACACACTTGTTACCTGAGGAAATGGGGTGGCGAGGAGGGGTTAGTGGGAAAAAGAACATGGAATAATGGCACTGGGATTTGGTGGAGGGTGAATGAAGCATAAACACATTGGAGGTGTGAAGTTGTACTCCCTAAATTATGAAGTTATATAAAAAACTGACAAATTAAAAAAAAAAAGAAAATAGCTGAAATGGAAAATCTCCCTTCATAATTCAGCCTTGGTAGGTTATATGTTTCTAGGAATGTATGCTTTTCTCTAGGTTGTCCAATGATTTTATGTATAATTGTTCACTGTAATATTTTGTGATCCTTTGTATGTGTAGTATCAGTTTTAATGTCTCCTCTTTTAGTTCTCATTTTATTGGGGTCCCTTTTCTTTTTTCTTTGGTAGTCTAGCTAAAGATTTATCCATTTTCTTTATCTTTTCAAAATCCAATACAGGTTTATTGACCTTCCTTTATTTCAGCTCTGATCTTTTATAATTTTCTCCTACTAACTTGGGACTCAGTTTGTTCTTTTTCTGGTCTTGAGGTACAAAGTTAGATTGTTTATTTATTGTTTCTTTAAGATCTCTCTATTTAGGTTTATCATTATAAATGAAAAGTGCTTCTGCTGCATTCAAAAAGTTTTGGTATGTCATGTTTCCATTTTCATTTATCTCAGGATAGTTTTTGATTACTCCTTTGTTTTCTATCAAAAGAGATTTGGTTTATTGGTTATTTAGGAGCATGTTGAATCTCCCCCCCAGTTGTGAATTTTTCAGTTTTATTCTTGTAATTGCTTTCTAGTTTCAGATCATTGTGTAGAAAACATGCTCGCTATCTTCTTAAATTTGCAAGACATCTTTGTGGTCTAACATAAGATATGTTCTGGAAAACATTCTGTGTGAACTTGAGAAGAATGTGTTTTCTGCTGCTTATGGATTTTCTGTAAATATCTTTAAGGACATTTGGTCTAATATGTAGTTTTACGTCCAGTGCTTCCTTGTTGCTTTTCTGCCTGGATGGTCTATCCGTTGTTGAAATTGAGGGGTTAAAGGCCCTTCCTGTTATTGTATTACTGTTTATTACTCCCTTCAAATCTGTTAATATTTGCTTTACATTTTGAGATATTCCTATATTGGGTACATAATTATTTACAAATGTTATATCCTCTTGATGAATTGATCCCTTCATCATTATATAATAATGTATTTGTCTCTTGTTACATCCTTTGTCTTTACATCTGTTTTGTCTGGTAAAAGCATAGCTATACAAGTTTTCTTCTGATTTCCATTTACATGTAATATTATTTTCTACCTCTTACTTTCAGCACATGTGCCCTTAAAACTGAAGTAAGTAAGTAGTATGTAGTTAGGTCTTTTTTGTTTACCTTTCAAGTAACTGTGTCTTCTGAATGGTTTCCCAGCCAATTAGAAATGAGACAGTGGAACTTCTCTCTATGCTGCAGGGGGATGTGAGATAAAAAACACTTTTGACAAATACCTTTGTTATTTTTTAGCATTTCCTGTACAAAGGAAATAAATGATAACGTATTATTATGACCATATCTTCTTAGATAAATAAAATCCCATAGAGTGGGAATTAAAAACACTTTGTTAAAACCCTGAGTAACTGTAAGTCATCATTTTCCTTTGTTCCCCTAGTGATGTTTGGCACATGCCCCTCTCTGTTATAGTCTTTAGAGTTATATGAGGGACTGGGCATGAATTTTTATTAATTTATTTTGAATCATTTCTCTGCAAACCTATCATTTGTGCTTCATGGATTTGGGGGGGGGGTTAGATAAAAATTTAGCTTGTTAATGTAGAGATGGAATGGGAGAGAAAGCTGAGAAGACTTTACATTTTGTTGTTTCCTAGGGCAATGGAGTAGGTCCTTACTAGTGTAATTTGAGAGACAGTAGAATACAGCTTTCTTACAAATGGAAATGGAGCTGTAAATCTCACCCCAAGACAAAGATTCCTTTTAAGAACTACCCCCTTTACAATACAAATGTTTCAGTGGAAAGCAAAGCATAATGATTAAAATTCTAGATAGGACTGGAAAGGAACTTCCTTTCCCATTTTCTAAAAATAAGGATTCTTAAAATGTGAGTCCTTTCTGAAAATTTGCACTGAAGGTGCAACAGCAATGGTGAATAAAACTGCTGGGATTTTAATTTGAATAGATAGTCTGGACAAATGACACTAGCAGACATGCATTTTTCATCACCTATATGCACCTACCTAAACGCATATGCATGCATGCATGCTAACTTCATCTAAGAATGTCGTTGAAGCAGTATATATTTATTCATTTTATTGGATCTTGACCGCTAACACATTTGTTTAATATTCTGTATGTTGAAGTAGGAAGTGTACCTAGAACACATCTGAGGCTAC
This sequence comes from Scalopus aquaticus, assembly GCA_004024925.1. Taxonomy (NCBI): domain Eukaryota; kingdom Metazoa; phylum Chordata; class Mammalia; order Eulipotyphla; family Talpidae; genus Scalopus; species Scalopus aquaticus. The sequence continues at coordinate 3,421 of PVIJ01011360.1, forward strand.
CAAAGAAAGATGACTGTCTTCAGGAAAAATATTTTTTTGAATGAGTTGTGATCTGAACCAACCACTTTTTTTTTTTTTTTTATAGAACTGAAATTTTCTTGAAAGAACAAAGAAACAAAAGGATTACTTAGACTTTAGGGCAGACATTTTCTCAAAAAAAAAAAAAAAGAAAAAGAAAGAAAAAAAAGAAATAAGCCTGGCACTTCAAGGAAAATAACTGACAATATTTGTTACCGACAATAAAATTTAAGCTTCCAAAAGAAAATTAGAATTTTTGGAAAACCCATATTTGTCGTCATGAGTTGTCAAAGCTTTCTAACATTTAAAGACTTTTCTGATGAGATTGGTCGTGATATGGTGCTATTAATGAATATGATGTTTTGCTATTATATAGGGAAGAGTGTCAAAACATAAGATGATCTGAATAATTCAGTGACCCCTTGTTTTCCAGATGACCAATGCATGATATTATAAAATCTTGAAGGGTAAAAAGATCCATTCATAGTAATAATATAGAATACTGCATTTTAATGTCACAGTATGACAAGTTCATTGACGTGGTTCCAGATTCCACATTGTAACTACCCAGGAAGAAACTACATTTGCTATGTTTAATGTGGTATCAAAGAAGAATATCCGCTAGTATCACAATAGATTTGAATGCAGAAATAAATAGAGAATGTGCTAAAAGAGCTATTAGAGATTTGCAAAAGTGCAGAGATGCCACATTCTTGCATGGTTTGTTTCAGAACATATAGTTATTGTCATGTTATTTATATTGTATATTATGGATTTATTGCTATTATCTTTAAAGGAAATAATAGTTAGATTTCTATTATGTGTTTTCATTTATAAACTGGTAATTATCAAATGGGGGGGCTCAATCAGTTTTGAGAGTGACAGAATCCTGAGATCAATACATTGGGGAAGTATTGTTCTAGAACAAACCCTTGACTTGACAAATGAACAACTGAGACTGTGATGCACGATGTGACTCATCAGCTGAGTGGCAGTTGTGACCAGGCCACCTCCCTGCAAATCACTGTTCCATTGTTCTCATTGTTTGTTTTCACTACACCACTACCATGACTACCTTCCTATGAACAAATGGATCAGCTACTCTCCAGTGAAAAAGCTGGAAGAGAGTAGGTTCTGATAGAGATGAACTTTCCCAAGTCCTGGGACTGAGAGATCAAAGGGCATCTTTCAAATACTGGGTGCCTCCACCTAGAGAGATGGGAGTTGAGAGGGTACAGTGAAGTAAGAATATGATCTACTTCCAAAGTTATGCTTCTTGTTCTGAAATACAATGAGCTTTTCCTTATCTCTTCACCTTTCCTTCAGGGAGTTTGCCCGTTGGAAAGTGAACAATTTAGCTCTGGAAAGGAAGGATTTCTTCAGTTTGCCACTGCCTCTTGCCCCAGAGTTCATCCGGAATATCCGCCTCCTTGGAAGGAGACCCAACCTGCAACAGGTTACAGAAAACCTGATCAAGAAGTACGGCACTCACTTCTTGCTTTCTGCCACCCTTGGAGGTAAGCAACATCGGGATCTTATAATAATTGGTTGCCAGATCTTTTAGGCACACTTTAAGACCCATTGAGTGTAGCTGCAATAGTCTTCCTGGGTCTCTTGTTCTTCCTAGCCTATAATTATCTTAGAAATGTTTTCTTTCTGGTGCCTTTGTGAACAGTTCAGTCTCTTAACATCCACATTCACTCATAACATTGCTGTTTGTTTATAAGCATCCTCCTGAAAGGGGGTGTGGGGTAAGGAGGTTGGAGAACAGACAGGCTCCTACTAAGTACTTGCCAGCAGGGGGCGCTCCCAGTTTTCTTTTGACCATGCCATCTAACCCCAGGCTTCTCCACACCCTAATACTGGGTGTGGCTCTAAATGTCAGACCTATGTGCATAGAAGAAAATGTCCCTTAAGTCCCTGAGCGCTGCTTCTTTATAAAGATTGTTAACCAGCCAAACCAATTCCAGTGGTTCTGGGCTGAATGGAGATGTGGGTGGGAGTGGGGTGGTACAGCCTGTCACTAGTACCCAGAGCAGAATCAAAAGCACCAAAAAAGCAGAGTTCCCTCTGCCCTGGGAAGAAGAAAGAAGGATTTATTATAGCATTTAGTTCACTGTCTGATGGGCAGAAAGGCAGTCTCCAAAGGTTAAGGCAAGCTGCTGGCATGAGGTGGCTGTTGAGTGTTTGATGGGGAGGGGCAAGGTAAAGCTTCAAGGCTTTTGCCTTTTCTGCGGGAGCAGAAATATCCATGGTGGCTTCTCATAAACAACTTGACAGAAAGAATTCTGTGTTCCCCATGGAGGTAGATAGCCTGAGATAGAGATCAATAGAGAATATTAAATGGATAAGCTGGAGGGGCAGGGGATAAGCTTCAGGAGACCTAAAGAACTGAGCGAAAGGCAGGCTCTCAGGCAGTGAGGCCTTGTCCTGTGGCACAGCCTGATAAGATCATCCCAAGGACGGTAAGGGATGGGGGAGAGGTTATCAGCAGGGGCAACAGGCTTCCTCTTAGCTCCACCTATCCTGGCCAATGATTTCATGGTCTTATTGGTAAGGGATTAGGGAGCAGAAGGCCTCACCAATGAACCCATGTTGTTTGCTATAGGAGAAGAGTCCCTGACCATTTTTGTGGACAAGCGGAAACTGAGTCGAAAGACAGAGACAGCAGGAAGTGGACCTATAGTCGGGGGCAGTGGGAACAGCTCTGCTGTGTCCCTAGAGACCCTACATCAACTGGCAGCCTCCTACTTCATTGACAGAGAGAGCACACTGCGGCGGCTGCACCATATCCAGATAGCCACGGGCGCCATCAAGGTAACGGCCCGGGAGTTCCTAGGAGAGGGAGGATGGACAAGCAGAGAGAACGCAAGGGGGGCACAAGAGTATTAACCAGCTCCCAGTCACCTTGGCCTGGATGATGCAGCAGGAAAGGGACTTTGTGATGGAGGCACAACGAGCTCTAAAACGTATCTCCTGAGCCTTCATTCCACAGCAAATAGTCATGTGGCATCTACTCTGAGGCAGGCCCTTGCCTCAGGTGACTAATATAAAAGGTACACAAGGTCCCCTACTCTCCAGAGGTGACATTCTACTGAGGGAAGATGATAACAAGTAAAAATCAGCAAAGTAATTTTAATAATGATATAAAAATGATAAAGTCCTAAGGTAAGGATTTCTGAGGTGAAAAAGGGAGCAGCTAATGTTAACCGGATTGGCCAGTGAGGCTACTTTGGGTTTAGACTTTGAGACTGAAGTCTGAAAGATAAGAAGCCAGCTCAGGGAAGAGTGTTCAGGCAGGGAGAAGAGTAAGTGCTAAGTTCCTGAGGCAGCAACCAGTTTGGGGTCTCGGTCCAACACAAAGAAAGCTGCTGTGACAGGAGTGAGGTGAACAAGAAAGATGTTGTTATGAGATGAGGTTCAGAATTAGGCAGGGGTCAGATTACATGGCTCTGGTAAGAAATTTTAATGTAAATCAACGTGTGATGGGAAATAATCAGTTTTAAGCAAAGGAATGACGGACCTCACATAGGTTTTGTAAAGATCAGTAGTTACTGCACCTTTCATAACTAAAATCTCCATCCCATTTTCTCTACTTACATCTAGATTTCTAAGCAAGTTTGTATTGTTCTAGGGAAGAGAAGACAAGTGAAAATATGTGAGAATGCTAAATATTTCAATTCTAAATATGAAGTTAGGATGAGGTCAATCTCATAGTTTGTTTTTATGCCACTCAGAATTCACATGGAAGTCCTGTTCATTATGTATTCATTCAGTAAATGTTTATTGAACAGCTATTATGTTTCAGGCACTGTTCTGGATATGGAGAACCCAATAGTAAACAAAACATATAAAGACCCCATCTTAAATTCTTGTGTGGAGAGATTATTAAATAAATATGTAACATCAGGCAGGATTAATGGTATGAAGATATGAAATCCGATAACAGGATAGACAGTAATGGGAACATGGGCCTTTCAGGAAGACCTGCTTAAAGGCAAGTGATTTAATTAGAGATCTGAATGAAGGGAGGGAGTGAACCACATGAATGTCTTGAGTGAGAACCTTCTAGACAGAGGAAAGAGCCAGTGCCCTAAAGTACGAGAGTGCCCGGTGTGATCCAGGGACTTTATGTAGTGCATCTGGACTTGAATCAAAAGAAGTGAGATGAGGCCACAGAGGTTGGGGAGCCAGATCCTGGGGACATTACTGATTATAGAAGAGAGGAGACAGGGTGATCCCGGAGCCCAATGCTATAGCCATTGCCGTGGTCAAAGTGAGAACTGATGGTGACTTGACAAAGCTGGCAATATAGAGAAGATAGTAAGAAGTTGGCAGCTTCAGAGTATATTTTGATGGCAGAGCCTATATAGGATTAGCTAATGAATTGGAAAAAGAAGTCAAGATTAGCTGCAAGATTTTTGGCTGGAGGAATCAGATGAACAGTGATTGCATTTACTCCAGACCTGAAAGAAATAAATTAAGAATTTGGTCTTAGACATATTGAATTTGACTTTCTTATTAGATGTCCAAGGAGAGATATCTAACTGGCAGTTGGATATAAGTACCAAGATTTAATGAGAAAGACCATGAATGGAGATTTAAATTTAAATTTAAAAAATTTTGGCGTAAGAATATATAAACATGTGTAGCTGGTATTTAAAACTACGAGAAGGGATGAAATGAGATCACCCCAGGAATGAACATAGTTAGTAAAGCAGGCTAGTTGTGAAGCACCCTAAATACTCAGAAATGGGGGAGAAGGGGAAGAACCAACCAGGGAGGCTGAGACAGAGCACAGAGATATAAAGTGAATAAAGTCAGATCACAATGTCGCATGGAGAAAGTTCTTCACAAAAGAAGCCAAGTGTATTTAATACTGTTGAGCAGGTAGACTAAGGACTGATCATTCATTTGGCAATATGAGGGTAACTAGTAACCCAGACAGGAGTGGTTGCACTGACACGATGGGTCCAAAAAGTCAAGGGGAGAAGGCCCAAGGGAAGAAGCAAAGTGAGGAATCAGAGATGTGTGGAGACACTGTTTTAAGTGTTTTGTTGTAAAGGCAAATAGAAAAGTGGTGAGAGTGGAAGAGTGATGAAGGGTCAAAGGAGGCTGTGTTTTTGTGTTTAAACTGGGAGATGTTCCAGAATATTGGTGTGTTGACTGAAATTATTCAGTAGAGTGAGAAATGAGAGACAGGAGATAATTGCAGGCGCAATTGAGTAGGTGAGAGAGGTTGATATCTCATGCATGAGTGGAGGGGTAGGTCTTGTGTCAGCATAAACATGTCATCCCTTAGAACAGGAAGCAACCCAGAAAACACAAGGGCAAATGCAATAGGACGGTAGATGTGCTGGTGGGAGGATATAGATGTTCTCTCCTGATTGATTCCACTTCCTCCATCAAACAAGAGACAAATCCTTGGCTAAATGAAGAAAGAATGAAAAGAATGCACGCAATGGTCGCAGCAAGTAGGAGTTAAGTATGTCGACTGACAGGTTAAATGTTGTGGATTCTTGGGCACCAGTGAGGGCCCATTTGAGATTCATGATTATTTTTAAAACTTGAGAACAGTCAGCATAGTTTTGAGTTTTATCAGCTACATTCACCAATTGATGTTGAGGGAGGCATAGGATAGACAGAGAGAGATTTAACTGGATAGGTGTGTGTACATGATGAAAGAAAAAGGAGGCAAAGGAGTTGAGAGTCTATAGAAGAAGTAATTACAGTGGTGGACCATTATGGGATGACAGAAAGTGACTAGAAGTCTAAGCAGTTACTTTAACTTGTTCAAGGGAAGAAGCTAAAAGAGGTGCATGTGTATGATAATTAATATTGAGATTGTAGAGGGAGTGTTGTTACCAGAAAATAATAATAATAATCAGGTTCCAGAGCATGGTGAAGATGGGGTTGGAGGACAGGTTGTAGAGGGGAGGTGAGGAGACCAGGAAACTGAGAGGGTGGAGTATTGAGGGATCATTTAAGTGGATGTTGAAGTCAATAGGAATGAAACAGACTTATTGGTGATAGGAAAGATGGTGGTAAGCAAGCTAAATATTGAAAATCCTCATGAGTAAAAGGGGTTAATAAGAAAAACAGGCTACAGGAAGGAAGACTAGTGGGTGACAGAGTCCTTGTGGTACTGACTTCAAAGGAACCAGAGATGTTTACTGAGGAAGGAGGAACAGTGTTCAGGGACTCAAAATGGAAGACCCACCTCACTTCCAGACCAGGAGTGTGAGGTGTGGGAAAGCAGGCAGCTGCTCTGAGAGAAGACTTCCAGCAAATCCATGTCCTCAGAGTCCACTAGCTTGTGGTTAGAGCAAGAAGGTGAAGCAGAGACTTGGGGAGAGTCTGAGGTTATAGGAACATACAGGATTTTGCTGAGGGTTGATCATGTGATCCATAGAACATGATGGAAGTTAACTGGTGAGAAGGCGGAAAGAGGGAGGTGTACAGTGTCTGGAGGGAGAGTGAGAGAGGAGGAGGACTGAAATTAATGGATTTAGGGCACACTGGGGGGGCTAGTATCTGAGGTAGCTCAAAATGATGAATGAGGGACTGTTAGACTGTTAGTAGATGGAGAGTAGGATTTACCGAGAAGAGAGAACTCTCTGAAAGCCCCACCCCTTCCGTGCTTCAGTGGGATGTGTCAAAATTGGGGAAGAACTGGCCTCAGCTGGGAAATGACAGGTACGCCTGGATCAATGACTCGAAGGTCTCATCAGTGTTCCTTCTTGCCCTTTGATTTGACCAACTTTTCACTTTCTGTCACCTCTTCATGGCCTCATTTCCTACTTAGCTGAACTCAGATTCCTCAGTCCATTATTATGGTCACTCCTTTGCAAATATCTTCTACTTACTTGCCCTTTGCCTCCTCTTCATGCATGGCCTTTCCTTTTATTCAGGACCTGATCAGCTCTCACCTGATTTCCTGTCATTATCCTTTTATTTTCTAGTCTCCATTCTCAGTCTTCTCCCAGAGTCACAGTCTATGCCACTCATATTAGTGCTAATCATTATTGTATCATCTGCTTGCTTCAGTGCTCCTGACTGTCTCTGGGACAGAGCCCAGACTACTGTGCCCCAGCCAGGGCAGCGGTGTGACACAGCGGGAGAACACAGCCTCCAGCCCAAGCATCTGAGAACCGCCTGGTTCACAGCAGGGCTTTGAATAAGTTACTTTCTCTGAACCTCGGTTTTTGCATCCTAGAAATTGAACAATTAGAATCATTTCTAGTTAGAAGGATTTCTGTGAGGATCAAATAAGAAAATGTACAGAGCGTGAACAATAGCACAATTGGCGCTTGAAAGGGAATCATTCCTCTTCTTCTTAACAAAACTGTTAAGACCTTTGAAGATCTAGCCCTGCTGTCTTTTTAGTTTCATCTCCAAACAGTCCTTTACACTCTTCTCCAACCTTTTTCCATCCTCCCTGAGCCCTTCACTTACATTTATACTGTGTAACCCAGTCATGTTTAACCACCGGTCTCTATTCACATGCACCTTCCTGTGTCTCCCTTCCCTGGTGCCTGCTTTTTATTTTGCCTGCCATGCTTGTCTCTTCAACTAAGTGGCTCTTCCTCACCCTTCTTTGCTCAGTCCCCAAAGGTAACTATCTGAAACAATTCCTAACTCCCAAGTCAGTTTGGTGCCCCTCTTCAGACTTATTTGAATAATAATTGCTTGCTCATAGGAAAATCTCTGAGATGATGGGGTCCTTGTGGATGGAACTAGATCTTATTCATATTTGATTCTCAGTAAGGTTGCAGGGCTTGCAACATTATGGGTAATGAATAAAGGTTTGTTGAATGAATGAGTCACTGAAATGATGTTTTGCACATGGGTTAGGTTCTTGTCAGTGTGTATGCAAATGCATGTTAGCGTGTTTAGAAGAAAACAGAAATCTACTCAAGGTAGCTTGAAAATAAAATGGCTTATTAAGAGGACTCTGGTGAAGAACCTCACAGCTCTCCAAAGACAAGACACTAAATCCAGTCTGGACACACGGGACCCATAAAAGGGCAGCAACACTCTGTTTCTTATTGGAGCACTTTTCCCATATTTTCCCCCTTTATTCTCCTGCTTCTCTTGTTCAGATTCTTTCCTCTGTTTATTCCAGACATTTCTGTACACCAGTGACCTCAGCAGTGTAGGTTTGCCCTGCTCTGGAGCTGATTCTGGCACTGACTGAACTTTATGTTTCCCTTTTAGCTCTCGGTCAATGGCATCAGGTCAGGGGCTGCTCTCTTGCTCATTTTTGCATCCTCAGTTCCTGGCACACAGGAGAGGTACTTGATAACTATGAAATTTGTGTCTATAATCATCCTTTAATTTTTAATCTCAGCATCACAATTTTAAAATCCCTGGAGAAAGAACCTTGTTCACTGGCCACCTTTGTACAACACAGAGTGAGGGCTGCATGGATCAGCCCCAGACTACTGGGTCCGCCTCTTTAGCAAAGTCTATGGGTGCTGGAGTGAGAGGTAGGCAGGCACCCCAAACCACATCCATTATATTGCCTTGGATGCACTTTCCAGAACTAGAGATATTGCCCTTTCCTCAAAAGGAAAACCACACTCTTCGTCTCCCAGTCACATATTATGCAAGAGAATTCTTTAGCTTCATTGGACTGACCTGGAGTTTTCTCTGCTGAGGAGTAAGTGGATTCTCTTCATGGGATATAATTCAGAGAAAACAAGGCTCATCTAATGTTTTCTCCCCCCTCTAACCTTCCAAGTCCTCATTTCCACATAACTAAGTGAGGAATAGATGGCGACCTGGCCAAGGACACAGTGCTAGACTAAGGAGCAGAGAGAGGTGCTGGCATCCCATAGCATAGGGCTGATTATCTCATGGGGGGGCCCACCCAATCTGTCTCCACCACCAGAAACCATTTCTGGTGGCCCCACACTTAGAACGGGACTAGTAGGCACCACGTATCCCGCAGTGTGTCCTAGTTAGCCAACTCTCTATACTGCTGCTCCTGCACCTGACTCATCCTTTCCCGGACTGGACATGCTTTAGTTGCGGCTGTGCTGGATGTGAGCATTGTTACCCCTCTCGATGGAGGTGACTGAGGACAAAGCACTCTGCTCACCTGCTCAGCCATGGTGAATGAAAAATCTCAACTGTATCTGTAAACATACTCTTATTCTCAAGCAAGCATGCTCTTACTTTTGGCCCTTACTTAGCAATTTCTTTTCACTAACATGGAGAATGAGGTGCTCTGCCCCTTTTGTTTATCTGACACATTTCTCTGAGACGCCACTGAACACCCTCCTTTGTGGCAATGTTCCCCTGGATCAGCACACACCTCTATTATAGGATTTGTCACATTAAATCGCAGCAGTTCACATGAGTATTTCCCCCCCACACCCACCACAACAGGAGTATTAGGGCAGTAGGGACCCTCAGGATGAGATCCAGGGCCCTCATAGTGTCTGCACAGGGTGAGACACTCAATAAAATATCTGGTAGGTGAAGGCCGGCAGTATGGTTGAGTGGAAAATATACTTATTCAAGCGAGAAGACTTGGATTGATGCTTACTACTTCTATGACCTTGAGAAGTCATCGAACTCCCTGACATGAAGTCACCAACTAGACACTAGTTCCTAGTGTCTACATTATGCTATATGGCTATAACAATTATTAAAATATTAAAACACTTCCATGCCACTTGGCATACAGTCATCACCCCGACTGTGTGCCACCCCAATCATCTTTATCCCTGGAGTCTCCAGATCGCCCCTTCAGAGTAACCAAAGGGGTCACCCACTCTGGGAGACACCCATAACCTCGCCTTGGCTCTATGACTGGCACCTTTCCTGATCAGTAAGAGCATGCCTGTCCTACCCGCTGAGAGAGAGATAAATACTGTGAAAATCACCCTTCACTCTACCACAGAGTTGGGGTGACACCAAATGATAAAGTTCTCATGGAAACACTGCAAATGGTAGAGACTGAATACACCCACATCCTGTCTATAATTCCCTAGTAGGGACCAGGGCCATACAGGAGGAGGGGACCTGCATCATAGTTTAGTTCACCCCCTGTTTAATCACAGGCTGAGGAAGGATTTCGTGGAGAGGGGTTGAGATACTCATGAGCTGACAGAAAAGAGCCCACACAAAAGTTTAGTGGGTTTCCGGATGGCAATGGGGAGTGGTTCTCACAAAGTACCTGTAAAATTATTTCTCCAAATTCTTCACTGCAGCAGCCTGGAATTCCATTTGCGGCTCATTTTCACACACACACACCATCAGCTGTGCTCTCTCGGGCAGCCCAATCGCTCTCAATTAGAAGCCCATTTTACTCGCTCTTAGCTTCGCAGGTGTCCCCATAGGTAGGACAAGAGCAGTGGGGAAGTGAAGGGCAGCGGGAAGAGAGAGGCTCTCTGAAATGAGGTTTGCACAAACTGGTATTTATGGAAAATTGGATGTGCTAATGAACCTGAGATCCATCAGGGCTTTCTGAAGGCAGGCCAGTCCCTGTCAACAGGCCAATTAGCACACAATTATTTTCTCTTTCTGAAAGCTTATCTGAGAGGTTCTTTGAACGTGTGCGCCTGAGTGAACTGCACTTTCCGTTACCTCTCTGGGCCTTCTTTATAATCTGCTGAATGAAAAAAGCGGAGAGAAAGGCACAGCATTCTCTGGACCAACCCTCTTGGAGACTAGGAACTTTCCTTACTGGGGAGGACTTCAGACCCTCCTGCTTGTCAAGCCAATGCTCAGGCAATGCCTTTAAGGTTAGCTTCCCGGCCCCTATTTTCTCTGAGGACACAGGAGGCTCAGCCGGAATTGTCTTAGAAAGGGCAGTGATTTGGGAATCTAGTGGCAACAGCGGGTACCTACTCACTCTCAGAGAGCTGGCTGGGGTCCTTTCCTCTAACAGGAAGTGGGCTTGGGGAGTGTGGTGTTTGTGTCTTGCTAATTACCATCTTTTCAGTGCAGTTAACTACTCACACCCTTTCACCTACCTGATTATCCTCCTGAGGAACTTAACTTTGAAAAGAGAAAAATGAAGGTCAGAAAATAGCAAGGAGTCTGCCCCAGACTGCTGCTCGAGATGGTGACGGCGGTAGGAAGCAGATGGATTGGTGTTGGGTAGACAGAGACAGCGGTCGGACAAAGAAGAAGTAGGATTTCTCTGACATGTCCTCCTCCTTGGGAGAAATTCTACTCTGCCATAAAGCTTATAGATCCCTCCCTGCCATTAGTGAAATACTTGTGAGTGACCAACTCAAAGGTGAGCATATAGAAAAGCCTGTGCAGCACTCGGGGACAGCTCATGCACTATGTCCAGCCCTCCCAAATACTACAGCCACCTTCCCATCCTGCCTTTCAGCCAACCCTACTTCAACAGGAGCAGACTTACCCAGAATAGCTGGGCTAATCCTTGCACTGTCTCAAATGAGTTTTTATACTCTATAGATAAAGAATACTTTGAAATACGGATGGCTCTGCAATCTGACAGCTTGTCAAGCACCTTCTCACTCACTAGAGAGACATTTTTCAGCACTCAGTACCCACCTGTGGAGAGAGGCAGGCCCCTGTGTAATAGCTTGGACACAGACCCTGACAACATGTTTCTACTTTCCTGTAAACTCAAGGCAGTGACCCACTGTGAGTTCTGGTTGCTCCTTGAATATTTCTTAAATGAATAAAATCAAAGAATGAGTGAATGGAATGATTCTGAACCCTGCAAGTGACCTTGAAGAAATCATTTAACCTATCTGGTTTTGATTCCCTAATCTGTAATATAAGGGGAATACTAGCCATGCTTCATACAATTTATTTTATCCTCTGTTCATATTCTGAGGAGAAGCAGATCACTGAAACATGCTGTATGCATTGTCTGTTTATACTTATTTTTAAAGGTGATGCCATGTAAAGGGGTTCAGTTCACTTTATTTTCTGTAGTTCCTTGATGTGCCTTCAGAGGAGACAAAGGGGGCACTGAACTGGAATCAGAACTCAAAAGTAAAAACCCTATTTAGGCTACTCCACAGCTCTGGGATCTCAGACACTGTAAGTCTCTGAACTTCGGGAAGTTACCCACCTTGGGAAGGTAAGAGCGGTGAGACTCATCTGAAAGAGTTACTGGGAAGGTTAAGGGGGATTATTCTGGAGAAGTGTAGAGGTTGTACCTGCTTTTGCACCATCTTGGTCACATGGTTCATTCAGGCTGGGTCTTGCAGCTTCTCATGTACTGTGTCTGTCGCTGTGGACTTTGTCTGATGTTATCTTTCTCCCCCTATCCCTTTCCTCCTTCTGCTACTCATCCTTCAAGACCAATGTATAGTCACCTCCTCCATGAAGCCATCTGAGACTACTATAAGCTACAAGTATCTCTGTAGCTCTGTACTTCTCTCTCCCTATTGTATTTTCAGTCAGTATCACATCACCTCTCACTTGGTTATGAGTTTCATGTGTATTTTCTAAGTCTTAGTTTAGTAAATTACCCTTGACAATGCCACTGATGCTTTGGTATTATCATGGGAACTGCTAGATTCACAAGTTACACACCTTTGAACCTGTGTGTTGTACAACACACTGCCCCTTCTTTTTCTCAGAGTACCTTTCCCTCCCTTTTCTTTGTGTCTATTTCCTATTCATTGTTTCCTCTGCATTGTTTCTTCCCTTATTTTCCCTTGGTTTGGAGCTGGACTTCTCTCTTTCTCACTGACACATCACTTCTGTCTGGCAGAGCAGTGCAGTCCCTGCCTCCCACAAGGTTGTCATCTTGCACACCTGTGTGCCCACCCTCCCCACTACAAGCCTGGCATCTATTACTCATACATTCTCTTCTTTATTGAGTACCTGCTATATGCCAGACACTTTTAATTGCTGTTGACAACAAACCGAGCAAGGTAACCATGAACTTATGGAGCTGTCAGTGTGTACAGAGACCAGATATTAATTGAACCCTAGTAGAAGAGGGTAGAATCTGTATGCCTGCCCCAGAACAGTGGTGTCCAGAAGAAGGACAGGAGGCGGAGGTAGTGACAGACTTCTTGAAGAAACTCCAGGGAAGGCACTCTATGAATGTGTGATGAATTGTAAGGACTTGAATAGTGGCTGCTCAATAAATATTCCTTGATTGGTTGATTGATTGTTGGCAAAGCCTTCAGAGATCCTGAGAAGAAAGGGCCTCAGGTCCCCATCATTCTTATTACATAATTATTTCAGTGCATTTAAAGCTTCCCATTTTTCATCTTATACTTTAAACATCAGGGAAAAACGGATAGGCCAGCTTTATAATATTTTAAAATGACTCGATGGTGTTTTGGAATATTACATGGCTATAAGAGTTTATGTATATTTAATATACTCATTAAAATATGCAGTAAGCCATGGCTGATTTTCTCTAAGGATGTCTCAGTGCTGAGGTGGTACTTAAATGTTTAATACTAATAATAATAGTCATAATTCATATTTCTCAAGTGCTTCTTTTATCTGGGATCCCTGATGCCTGTGAACATCACAGCAAGTGGGTGCAGCTGGGGCCACCAGCAGGCTGACAGTGTCCAAACCTGGCCTCTTGTCTTGTCTGGGAGAGGAGAATGGGGGACTCCAGAATCAAGGTCCACTTTCTCATCCCAGATGCACATTGCCCTTGGTGGCCTCTTAAACACTCCCGCTCATGTGTGACTTCGGCCACCCACACATTGGTGATACTCACTATCTTGAGACAAGGAAGAAGAGTGGAAGAGTTGCAATGCCGTTCCTTTGGCCGGTCAAGGACAGGACCCAGAACCTGAGATTGGGTGACTGGAGAAGGACAGACTCTGCTTACTGGCTAAACTCCACCCCGCCCTCTATTCTCTAGGTCACAGAAACCAGGACAGGCCCTCTGGGCTGCAGCAACTACGACAACCTGGACTCGGTCAGCTCTGTTCTGGTACAGAGTCCGGAGAACAAAGTGCAGCTACTCGGTAAGTTACTTGGTGATGCCATTCACACTTTTTCACTTCTGGTGAAAAACTTAGGTCATCAAGGAGGAGGTAAATCCTACCTCCCCCTTCTTAAGACAAGAACTATCTAGAGTTCTGGGCTAAGCACGGAACAGTTTTCTATCATTCTTTGGAGAATACTTCTGACATGGTGTGCCTTCCACCCAAATACCATTGCTCATGCCACCAAATCCCTCCCACCTTACAGTCCTTCCAGGAACTGCAGACCTTTACTCACAAGCAACAAGCACAGTCATCCTTACAAGCCTTGGTCTAGTTTGAAGATCTCCTTTGTTGCTCAAAAAATTCTTTGCTTTCTCTTAAGAAAATACTGAAGAACAGCTGGACTTTGCAGTGCAGTTTAGAGGACCCCCCCCCCAATCCCAGCTGAACTAAATGCAAACGTGGGACCATTGGTCACTCTGAGAATTGTCCCTGCTTTTGATTATGAGTCTGTGATCTTCCATGGGAGATTCCAAGGCAGGGGAAGAGATTGAGAAGGATGAGAACCTCAGTTGGAGAAAGAGGAAGCCAAAGTGGGAAAGTGAGCGAGCGGAAAGGGAATCACATTAGCTCTAAAGCTTGAGAGATTAGGGCAGACACCTCCTGTCCTCTGTCCCCCAAGCATCCTGAGGGCAGGGGTAAGCAAACGGATTCAGATGCCGTTTGGCGGTGGGAATAGTTCATTTTTCTTAAGGCCTAACTGATTTGGACTCTGCTTAAGATATTATTGTCTCTGTATTATAAAATCAATAGCCCTCACCCAGGATCTATGATTACAAATTCCAGGCAACCCGAGCCAGATGCAACCCATTAATGTTTTAGGAATCAAGAAATATAAAATAAAGAGGAGTAAAAGACTCCTTTATTTAGAGCCACCTAATGCAATTAGCGTCCCTCTTCTCCTGTGTCCCCGCATGGGCTGGGGCTGTGTCTGGAAATTAGCGATGAGTGAAGTTCACAATGTCTGGTGGTTCATTTGGAATAGTTTATGCCATTTAATTTTATAGCCCATCACTCATGCAGACGTTGCTCAGGGCACTTATTTTATAGCACTGGGAAATGTTATAGTGAGGAGGAGGGAGGTACGGGGGAGGTGAAAGAAAGGGCCTGGAGAGGGAGGAGGGTTGCAAGCAAGCATGTGGACAGGTGTGTGGGGCGGACTGCCACTGTGGGCACGATGTCAAGAAAGGGAAATTCAGGAGTTCAGAATAGGAGGTGGACCTCCCCAAGAGCAACAAGCGTCTACTGTGACCGCAATTCTAAGTTGTATTTTGAGGTCTGCTGAGACTGGGATACATGCATTGGGTTCTCTGATTTCTAGTCAAGGACAAGGTCAAGGGTGTAAAAGAAAAGTGTTGGCAGACATTTGAGGGAAGGAAAGCTTTCATGTGCAGAAGTCCTCAAGTCCCTCACTCTCCTAGCACAGGGTCTCACAATGTCCCTTCTGGGGGAGCCTCCTGCAGCTCTGACCTTGAACCTGCCCCAGGCTGCATCCAAAGTCATACCTGTCTTTCATCTTTTGATATGTTTCCAGTAGCCACCCTGTGTGTCTGGAAGACAATGAGGAATGTATTCTGTTACTGGTAAAAAAATATCTACCACAGATGGGTAGGAAAACTGAAGCTTGGAGCAATTTAGTGGATTATATCCAATATCAGAGGAAGCTAATTACAAAAAGCTGAGAGCCATTCAGGTCTATCCAGGCCTGACTGATCTGAGAGTGTCTACCACCATCCTGCCTTCAAATCTCCTTACGAGTTATTATTATATTATATTATTGAGATGGGACATCTAGTCCCAGTTATGCAATGTGACCTGATAGGACAAAGGTAGGGCATGACACCAAGTCAATTTTATCAGTACTGTGACTTACATCATTGTGGTAATTGGCTTGGATTTTGTCACCTGGAAGAGTCTCAATATGAACACATGTGTTTCCTGTGATCATATATGGAAAGTAATGGTGCAGTGCCTGGCCAATACATACCCACAATACCTGTCTTTATACCCAACCAGGGAATCCTTGGGGGTCATCAGGGCTGAGCAGGAAGCCCAGGAGGCTCAGCATTCAATAACACCCTGGGAGGCCTGCTGCTAATCTCAATGAAGCTAGCAACAGGACGGCTATGACAGGGAGAGCAAAAAGCCCACCGAACCCTGATCCCTCCCACGTGAGGGCTGTAAGCTCTTCTTTCATCTGAAACATCTTTCCATTCCTATCCTAGAAATGCTGATGTGTAGCCAATAAGCCCGTTCAGATGATATGCACACTCTCAATTTGGCGACATGAGGGTTTGAGTAAGCCTTGGGCTTTGATGTTCCCCATCTGCATTTTCAGATCCTCCCCCATCTGTCACCAGGGCAGCGGTAACCCTCTCTCCCAACTAGCGCAGCAGTATCAGGCCCTGGGGTGACCATTCTTGGGCTCAGGTTGTACAAGTCAGCAGAACCCCAGCTGGGGCTCCTGCAGCCTTGGGTGTGGGAAACTGAGTCCCTGTTGGTTCCACCCAGCAATTCCCCGGCTCATCCTTTCCCTAGGCCTGCAGGTGCTGCTGCCTGAGTACCTGCGGGAGCGCTTTGTGGCCGCAGCGCTCAGCTACATCACGTGCAGCTCCGAGGGTGAGCTCGTCTGCAAGGAGAATGACTGTTGGTGCAAGTGCAGCCCCTCCTTCCCAGAATGCAATTGTCCTGATGCTGACATCCAGGCCATGGAGGACAGCCTGCTGCAGATCCAGGACTCCTGGGCCACTCACAACCGACAGTTTGAGGAGTCAGGTGAGCAAGTGGAGGTGCCGGTCAACGGGAGGTAGCCGTGAGGTGCAGGGCAAGGACATGGAGAACTAACTCAGCTTGGATCCCAGCTCAGCCATATGCTGTCTCTAACCTCAAGCACTTATATCACCACAGGGGGTCTTAAAGTTGTTGCTTTGTGTTCTATGCAAATGGGATGTGTTTAAGGAATGTACATGCCATTGGGGCTATAGATTGGTCTGTCTGATTGACTTCAGATTCCAAACAGCCAAAACAATGCCACCTAGCAGGTGCTCACTAAATATTGGTTGGATGACTAGTATGTAGACTAGTTCTAGGAGGTACCCAGCAGATGCTAGTCATTGCTTATTGCTGATATAACTAATATCAATGTTACCTCGGGACCTAGATTCAGAGGATTTGGTTTCGTAGCCTTGCTCTGTGTTATAGTTTGAATGTTTATGTCCCTAATATTCATGAATAGAAAATCAATGCCCTAGGTGTTGGTATAAGGAAGTAGGGTCTTTAGGAGGTGACTGGGTCATGGAGGGAAAGCCTGCATAAATGGGATTAATGCCCTTATTAAAGAGACCCCACAGAGCTCCCCCATTCCACCACCTGAAGACCTAGGGAGCAATCAGCCATGTGCAACCTAGAAGAGGACTTTTCCAGAACTTGACCCTGCTGGCATCCTAATTTTGGACTTCCAGCCTTCAGAAATGTGAGAAATAAATT
Organism: Scalopus aquaticus; assembly: GCA_004024925.1. Taxonomy (NCBI): domain Eukaryota; kingdom Metazoa; phylum Chordata; class Mammalia; order Eulipotyphla; family Talpidae; genus Scalopus; species Scalopus aquaticus. Next base: position 20,889 of record PVIJ01011360.1, read on the forward strand.
TCTGTGGTTTAGAAGACACCCAGCCTGTGGTATTTTGTTATAGTGGCCCAAACAGACTAAGATACTATTACTAGCTTTATGTCCTTGTGTTTGCCACACAGCTTTGTACCCTCATCTGTAGAAGGTAGAAAGTGATAATAATAGGAGCATGGAAGGTTCCTATGGAATAATGTAGGTAAAATTCACATATAAAGAACTCTGCATGGTATATATATACATTTCAATACTAAATGAATGATAGTACATGGATATATTGGGTAAAACAAAGCAAAATGAAAAAGGTTATGTATTAGAAACATCTACATATTATTTTATGTAATGCTACAGTTTATCAAATATGATGTTTATTTGATATTATTCATATGGTGCTAAAATATGCTAGTCCATGCATACTATTTTATTTATAATAAATGTATTTGTGGGAAACATTTAGAAATATGTGATAATGATAAAGCACCTAAGTGAATGGTTATATCTAGATGGAGAGGAGGGAATTTAGGGACTTCAAGTATATTTGTTTTTACCTTATTTCTTTTTTTTTTTTGAATGCGGGTAACATATGTTTATTTTATTTTATTTTTTTGTTCTTTGTTCTTTGGTACATTTGCCCTTCTTTTTTTATTATTGTTATTTATGCCTTTTACATTTTGTATTCCCCTTGGGTAGCCCACCCCCAATTCACCCATGATCCATCTCCATGATCCCTTGTGTTCTTTTCTATTCCATTTTGTGCTCTTATCCTCCCCCCCACCCTCCCCGAGTGTCTCTCTCCTATTTGGTTTCCCTATAGTCCTGTTATAAGTGAAACCATTTGATATTTTTCTTTTTCTTTCTGGCTTATTTCACTGAGTATGATTCCCTCTAATTCCATCCATGTTGCCGCAATGAACATACGGGTGCATGTATCCTTTCGGAATAGTGTTTTTGTGTCCTTTGGGTAAATTCCCAAAAGTGGGATTGCTGGGTCGTATGGGAGCTCCATGTTTAGCAGTCTGAGGAATCGCCATACAGCTTTCCATAGTGGTTGGT
>PVIJ01011360.1:22017-55191 GCA_004024925.1 Scalopus aquaticus
CTTTCCAGCATTTGTTGTTGCTTGTATTTTTAATGTGTGCCATCCTCTCAGGTGTGAGGTGGTATCTCATAGTGGTTTTGATTTGCATTTCCTTGATTATAAGTGATGTTGAGCATTTTTTCATGTATCTGTTGGCCATTTGCTTTTCTTCTTTGGAGAAGTGTCTTTTGAGCTCTTCTGCCCATTTTTTGACTGGGTTATTGGCTTTTTTTTTTTGTTGATATTACCTTATTTCTTAAAAAAAAAAAAAAATCTGAAGCCAAAAGGGCAAAATGGTAAAAGCTAGGTGATAGTCACATGGAGGATTATTCTTTTATTCTCTATGCCCTTTTATTTATTTATTTATTTTTAAAGATTTATATTTATTTATGTATATAAGCTGGGATATAGGCTAGAGGTGTAGGGGGTGAGAGGATTCACCAGAGACAGAGTGGGAAGCAGAATAGGCAGCTCTACTGAAATACACTGCTGAGGGGAGCAGTGGGTGAGCAGGAGAGGTCTGCTGTGCCATGTGGGAAGCTCCCTGGCTGGGGATCGAACTCGTGGCTCTGGATAGCTTCATAGTGCTGCTACTTAACCCGTTGTGCCACCAGAGAGGCCCTGTATGCCCTTTTATATGCTTATATGTTTCATAAAGAGCTCTGTGCATGTTAGCTGTTAATGCCATCCCTAGGCATGATTCTTCAACCTTCTGGAGAGATAAAGGAGTGGGTACTTGAAAAATCAGAATGAACTGAGACCGCAGGCATTGCCTTTTCAAGTCCTAGATATGATATGTAGTAGATAAGGAGAATATCACATTCTGGTCCCACAACTTGAGCTGCTAGTGGTGATGGTGTGTGCTCTATAACTTCTAAGTGTGTGGGGAATGACTTTGGGATTTCACTACCATGAGTTACTGCTAATGAGTCAATAAGGGCTTTCTGGATCCTCACCAGGAGATGAGGTGCCACAAGTCCCAATTAAAAGCAGTGCCTTGGACAGACATCTGGGCACGAATTCAGAAAACATGTTGCACTCAGGACGCGTTGGGAACTCAGGCTTGCAGTAGGAGCTGAGAATCAGAAAGCACACAGCTTGCAGGCCAGTGATAAGAAAGAGTGGGGTGTCTGGCCAAGAATTGAAGGTTGAAAAGGAGGAAGGGTGCCCTAGAGTCAGAAAGAAGGATGTGGAGGGGAGAAGCTGGTCATTGGGGCTGAAAGGTTTCTAAAATTTCTGAGCCAGGTACTCTGAGCTCTGCACCCACATTGGCAGGTGGTGTATACATTCATTCCCCGTGAGTACCTCTCGTCTGCCACATGCCACAAGAGTGCTGAGGTTTTATTGAAGAAGACTGACAATATTGTGAATGACTTACAAGGAAATATAAAGGGGAAAAGACACGTTAGCATGGGGATATAAATATAAAGGGGGAAAGCATGTTAGCCCGATGGGCTCTCTGGGCACCCAAACTTGCACAGTCTGAAGGGATCTGGCCATCTGTGCACGCAAAGGCAAAGCAGACTCTGTGAAGCTCTTTAATAGAACGGATGTGCATAGAGAGGGAACAGAGGATATTACTAATAATAGTTTCCCAACAAAACACCCCGAATGACCCATCTCCTCACAGGCAAATGTCCATACAAACAGGGTCGGTCTGAAGGGGGCACTCCTTGACACAAGCCCAAGGCACCTTCAGGCAGAGAAACACAAGAAAGGGGTACAATGGGCCAGGTAAGTCTGGGACAAAAGGAGCAAAATCAAAGTACAAATCAATATAACGGCTGCCACTGTCAGCCGCCCCATGTGTCTCTCACCCACGTGTCTCTCTCAAGTGTCTCTACATGTCTCTCCTCCATGTTTCTCCTTCCAAAATTACCCAATTCCCTGCATACAAATCAAAGTCAGGACAGCAAGAGCCCTTAGCCCACCTGCCTCCGGTGTTATGTACCTTCACCTGGGCCCTCAGCTGTGCCCCTGGTTCCCAGTAGCCAGTCCAAACCTGCTGCATGCAAGTGTGGGTGGGGAATATGGTACCTCCCCTAACAGAAATGCATCCCAAAGTCACTGACAATAGCAGGACCTCCAGCCCCTTGGGTAGTAACAGATCTGTTGTGAAATTCAGAAGCATGTTAAGGAATCAGAAGAATGAGAAAGAATCCTAAAGCCACACTTTAATTCTCAATAAAACTGTTGAGAAATAAGTAAACAACAAGACCTGGGCTAATGAATGTGAAGTCTCCCTGCTCAGGGGCAGTTGGACCTGAGGGGCAGTTGGACCTGGGGAGCCATCTCTTGTCCCTCTCAGGGTCCATGTAGCTCCCAGTCACCTCAGCCGTATGTCCTCACCCACAGAGGAGTTCCAGGCCCTGCTGAAAAGGCTGCCGGACGACAGGTTCCTGAACTCCACGGCCATCTCCCAGTTCTGGGCCATGGACAGCAACCTCCAGCATCGCTACCAGCAGCTGGGCGCCAGCTTGAAAGTGCTATTCAAGAAGACCCATCGGATCGTCCGCCGGCTCTTCAACCTCTGCAAGCGCTGCCACCGACAGCCTCGTTTCCGCCTGCCCAAGGAGAGGTGAGCAGCCCAGACCCAGACCCAGAACCCAGCATTGCCCCCAACCCACAAAGGCTGCTGAGTCAGTGGGGGTACTCAGTTCCACATGGGAGATCTGGGTATGGTGACCCACACCTGGTCTTTGAGAGTCTCCTGTTTTCTTGACCTACTAAGTTTCTTCTCAATTGTGAGCTGTGTCTGAAGAGAGAGATAGTGAGAGAAAGAGAGACACTAATACTATTTTTATAGACATTATAGTAGATTCAAATGTTATTCTAATAATATTCTAATTCTCACTTACTCATTTCCATTTTAATAAGTCTTTTAGGAAAGGAAGGGGGGTGTGTGTTAAAGCTCATACCCCAATTGCATCTGATGAGAAATCCACACATTGGCTTGTTTCAAACGAGGATCTATTCTGTGTCAGAGGAGGAAAGAAAACTGAGGCCCGTGCCCCTGGGGACAGAGTGGAGTTGTCCCCTCACTTATCATCTTATTTACTCCTTTATTGCACAAGTTTTTCTTAAAACCATACTGCATGCCCTATTACCAGGCAGTGGAGGGTATTTAATGGGAAAGCTTGAATAAATATACGGAAACATAAAAACTAGAAAATTATAACTATGTGGCAGCCACTTAAGGCCACTTAAATTCATGTTCATGGCACATAAATAAATCAAAGGCATGGTCTCGTAGAAGTAAAGGCTAGAGCGGGAAATAACTTTGGAGAAAGGAGTCTTGGCCAGTTTGTATGGGAGAGGAATGGAAATGGACAGTGCATCTGACATGGAAACTTCCCATGGAGGGGGAGGGAGGGGCCCCCCTGCAACAGCCTAGACGTTGGACTCTCACCGACACACAGGTAAGAAGGGAAGAATGAATGGAGAAGACAGACCAGCAAGGCTTTTGGAAGGGGTTCATCTCCTTCTTTTCAACAAATAATTATTAAATGCTTACCATGTACCAGGAGTAATCTTAGTTTTTGAGTCTATGTTGGTGAATAATGCATGGTCCCTGCTCTTGTGTCATTTGCAGGGAAGCGATCTATTAACAGGTAAGCAAATAAATAAACACAATCACTTCAGATGCTGGCAATTGCTGTGGGTCTCATGAAAACAGAGTGACATGGTAAAGAGCAATGGGGTGGTTCTTTGGAACAGGGACTTGGGGGAGGCCTCCTTGAGTAGGTAAGGTAACAGCTCACATTTAAATCTTAAGAGAAAGCCAGTCATAGAAAAGTCCTGCCCTTGGACAACTGATAGAAGCAGAGAGAACTGGAGGACAGAGCCTGTGATGTGGGAAAGAAGTTGTTGTGCTATTTGGAGAGTCAGTTGTTGGAGCATCTTATTTAGAAGATCTATTTATCTAGATTAGATATGAAAGATGCTGGAGATCTTCTGTAGGCTTTTAAGTAAGGGAATGAAGTGGTACTGGGGGGATGAGCCTGGCTGCTTCCAGTATAAATGTGATGTCAAATATTTCTGGTGCTATCTATCAAACACTGCGCTCCAGGCTTTACTCAATCATTCCAAAGTGGTACAGTGGGGTTTCCATCACGCGGAGAACTTGGGACTCTTATCTTCCTCATCACTTTCCCTGCCTATTAGTCAGTGCCCTGCTACCCTCAGGGAAGATGGCAGTGTGCGTCTTCCTTGACTCTTGCTTCATTTTTATCTCCCCTCCCAAAGGTCCTTGTCCTACTGGTGGAACCGCATCCAGTCCCTCCTCTACTGTGGGGAAAGCACCTTCCCTGGTACCTTCCTGGAACAGAGCCACAGCTGCACCTGCCCCTATGACCAATCTTCCTGCCAGGGCCCCATCCCATGTGCCTTGGGTGAAGGGGCTGCCTGTGCCCACTGTGCTCCGGACAACAGCACGCGCTGTGGGAGCTGCAACCCTGGCTACGTGCTGGCCCAGGGCTTGTGCCGGCCAGAGGTGGCGGAGTCCCTGGAGAACTTTCTGGGCCTGGAGACAGACCTGCAGGACCTGGAGCTAAAGTACCTGCTGCAGAAGCGGGACAGCCGCATCGAGGTGCATTCCATCTTCATCAGCAATGACATGCGTCTGGGCAGCTGGTTTGACCCTTCCTGGAGGAAGCGCATGCTACTCACCCTGAAGAGCAACAAGTACAAGCCCGGGCTGGTGCATGTGATGCTGGCCTTGTCCCTGCAGATCTGCCTCACCAAGAACAGCACCCTGGAGCCTGTCATGGCCATCTATGTCAACCCCTTTGGGGGCAGCCACTCTGAGAGCTGGTTCATGCCCGTGAATGAGGGCGACTTTCCTGACTGGGAAAGGACTAATGTGGATGCTGCAGCCCAGTGCCAAAACTGGACCATCACCTTAGGAAACAGGTGGAAGACCTTCTTTGAGACAGTCCATGTTTACCTGCGGAGTCGAATCAAGTCCCTGGATGACAGCTCCAACGAGACAATCTACTACGAGCCTCTGGAGATGACCGACCCCTCCAAGAACTTGGGCTACATGAAAATCAACACCTTGCAGGTGTTTGGCTACAGCCTGCCCTTTGACCCGGATGCTATCCGGGACTTAATTCTCCAGCTGGACTATCCCTACACGCAAGGTTCCCAGGACTCTGCTCTCTTGCAACTCATTGAGCTTAGGGACCGGGTAAACCAGCTTTCTCCACCTGGCAAAGTCCGGCTTGACCTTTTCTCCTGCTTGCTCCGACATCGGCTCAAACTGGCTAACAATGAGGTGGGCAGGATCCAGTCCTCCCTGAGGGCTTTCAACTCCAAGCTGCCAAACCCTGTGGAGTACGAGACAGGCAAACTCTGTAGCTAATGGGGGGCCTACTCCGGGGCCTGGCAGGGAGGTCCTGGAATCCCAGGTACAAAGATCCAAGCCCTCACCTTAGTGCCAACGGGGTGCTCCCTTGAGACTTTTCAGTGCCCAGCAGATGGGACCTCCGGGCTTGGACTGACGTGAGCAGGAGAGAAAGAAACAGCCACTGCACAGATGCAACCACTCACCACAAGCGTGTACACACGCACACACTCACGCGCGCACACACACACAAACACTCCCCCAGGGAGGCCACAATTCAGTAGCCTCGTATCTGTAAAGTCGGTGCTTTCTAAATTGATTGCGGTTGAAGGAGAGGAGCCAAGGGAGAGATTGAGGAAAAGAACCAGCCAAACCATGAAGCAAACAAATCCTTAAAAGTGATTCTTGCCCTTCCAGAAAACAAGAGGGATAAGAAGGAAGGGGTCGGAGCTCTTCCTCCCTCTCTGTGGAGTCACTTTTGTATTCTTTTTAAGCAGATTTCTTAAAATGGCTTTGTTCTGTGATTCCCCACCTGGTTCTTACTTTTTGTATGCTCCCCTGCATCCTGGACGCTGAGTGCCCCTCAGACCACTCCCTCGGGAAGCAGCAACACCGAACGCCAGTGGAGAACAGAGGCCCACTCAGTATAGGCGGCCTTGCTCCCCATCTCCCCCACCCCAGGCTCCCTCGCTTCCTGGACTGCCCCAGTTTCGAGGCCCATGGCTTGTTCCAAGTCCCTTCGTTCCCTTGTGGCTCCTCTCCCAACAGCACCTGTTCTGTCCGAGAAAGCAGCTTTGTCAAGTTAGAGAGACGATGTATAGGGAAATGTTGTTTTTTAAAAAAAACAAAAATATTTATTTTGTGATTGTTTTCCTTGTCAATCTGCTCCAGCCACATGAACATCTGAGTAAAAATTTATCTGGTTTAATATATTTTTTAAAAAGAACTTCTTGAGGGGGAAAATGAGAGAGAAAAGAGGAAAAAAAAAGTATAGGTCCCTAGGGTGGCCTGGAATTTTGTTTTTTAAATGGCTCTTAGAGTGTGACAACCTGGGTGCCTGTGGGTGATGGACAGTACTGTGTAGTTTGACTGGGGTGTGTGTGTGTGTGTGTGTGTGTGTGTGTGTGTGAGAGAGAGAGAGAGAGAGAGGGAGAGAGAGAGAGAGAGAGAGAGAGAGAGAATGCATATACACAGAGTGAGGCAGAACTCTCCCCCAGTCAGCTGGCTGGCCCCTCTCCTTTGCCCAGGTGTCAGGGCTAATGTGGGTTCCACTGCCAGGACTCCCACTGTCAGTTACTGTATGTGACTTCCTGCTCACAAGGGGAACAGCACCTCTGTGCTAGGCAAGCATCTGCTAACTTGCTAATGGGGGCTCTTTGCCTATACTGCTGTGGACTTCAGGAGACTCTCCCACACTCTACACTTTATGGTTTGGGGTCACCCTTTAAGGAAATTGGGCATGGTGCAAAAGCGGCACTGCTTTCTCCACTCCATCAGCTAGCCACCTTCCCAGACTGAGAAGCAGGTTCGAATCCGCCACACAGAGAGGATGCATCATTCTCCTGCTGCCTCCCACAGGGGGTAGAATTGCTTCCTAACAAATCCTGTGGGAACCACCTGCCTGTCTATTCTCCACATTCCAAGTACTATGTGTAGACATGACAACCATTTCATTCAGGGGAAGGTTCCCACATTAATACCAAGCACCTCATTCCCTACCTTGGCACATCTCACTGCAAAATGAATGGGGGGACAAGAATATGGTCATGTCTATCTGCCTGAGAGCCTTCTGCCTTTACTGTAGCACAGAGGATTTTTTTAGCTTTATTTTTAATCATTGCCCCATCTTTCAACCCACAAGGACATGAAATCCTTGGTAGAGAAGCAGCCTAGGGCATTTCTTTCTTTACAACTCTGCCAAAGGCTTCTAGGGTAGAAATTCAGAGTGATGGATGATCTGGGGCTGAGCATAGTTATTGGGTCTCTATTTCTAGTTCAGCTACTGCTTGCTTTGGGGAGTTCGTATCCAGCTCTCTGTCTGTGGGAAATGGAACCAGCAGACGTCTCCATCAACGGGGGTGTTGATGTGCAAGGGAGGCTACTTTCGGTGGGATGGGCATTGTGAGTGGTGGGAAGGCTCTGACACCTTCCAGTGATGGAGACTGACAGGTGTCAGGTAGATAACAACATCAGATTGTAGCGCACTGAGCATGCAAGTCCATATGCTATAGGTGTGGGTGGGCAGAGCTTCTTCTCCTAAAATGAAAGTGCACTGTGCACAGTGATATTCAGAGTGGAAAGGAAAGCAATCAAGAATATGTTGTGGGAAGTTATCAGTGTGCACTTTGTGCACAGGTAGCAAGTAGCAAGATGGTAACTGCTCCAGGGGAAACTGAGTGAGAACATGAGGCTCACGTCCCACCTGGCCAGACCCACAGCTGAGGGATAGGAACCTCAGCTGTCAGTCTGTGAAACAGAAAAGCACAACTATAGAGCTACTAGGAAGGATGTCCTGTATTCTTATCTCAGACTCCTTTGAGAAGATGATGGGGAAATGCATTATGGTTTTAGAAATAGATGCATCCAGTTATAAAGATTTCTACTTCTTACCTGCTTAAAGGTATAAACCATGAAGCTGATGTATTAACTCCATCTAAAAGTATTGCTATATTAGTAAATATTTCAAAGCATCCTTCTGAGTCCAGATGCAAGAACCACATTGATAGAAAGCCTAAAAGACATTACTTATTAATTATGGTAGTAGAAACATATATATTTGACCTACTCATCTATTATTTGTGATGGCTGCCTTATTTTTCTGTTCTGAGGCACGTCTGGGGTGTCTCGGGTAGCAGAGTTTGGGTCATAAAAGCAGACCTGTTTCTGGGAGGCAGGTGGAAGAAAAGAGGGGAGTAAAGGATGGGCAGGATTCCTTTAGAGACTTTTCAAGGCTTAATCATGAATTCAGCATAGAGTTTCTCAAGAAACCAGACTGAAAATGCTATAAGAAAAGGCTCTCCCCTGTCAAAATTGTAGCCTTAAAAATCTATAACCAGAGGATATGAATCACCCAATCTCAGACACAGCTGCAAATAATGCATTGTCATTAATTAATTAGTGCTGGGTTGTCAGTGTTGGTGAACTCACTGTGGAATTAAAAGCCAAATCACAACTTACTGGATGTAACAATCGGGAACTCAAGTCTTAATTGTAACCCCAAAGAATTAACACATCAAATGCTAATCTGCCCTAATGCTCAAGACTAATACTGTCCATATTAAATTATATATTTAATGCCTGCTGCTAACAATACAATGCTACGCTCTGCATCTACAATCATTTTCATGCATCCATAGCCAAACATAAATGAAGGTCTCCTCAAATACTGGGCATCAAATATTGGGCATCACGAATGGTTCAGAATCATTTGTTGACTCCTTTTCACACCTATAAGTGGCATCTAGATGGGCAGAGCTGCCTTAGGAGAAAATGGAATCTCTAGCCTACATGCCTGTCCCCAAAATATCACCTCCAAAGTCTAATTTCATCATGTAAGTCTGTTCTCTTGCATATAAAAGGGATCCTTTTTTTGGCCATTTTATTTTGTATGAAAATTAAAATGCCCTTAGGAAGAAATAAGTCCTAGATGTTAACCCACTGGCAAAATAAAGGATTAGATTTTTGAAGCTGGAAGGTTTTTAGAGGTCACCTAGACTACTCATTTCTGACATCAGGAAGGAGAGGTTTAAACGGAGATTAAAGAACTTGCTCAGAGTCCAGAAAATCAGACTAATTTGCTTCCTCTTCTGCTGCTCTAGGTCGATAAATGATCATCCAGGTGCTGGGAGGTGACTGGGATCCAGTTCAGGGGCTGGGAGTGTGAAGGTGGAGGAGGGAAGACAATTTTCCAAGAAGAAGAGGGCTACTAAGAAGTGGCAGTGACTTCACAGCTTTCCCTGGGGTTGGTTCTTGCAATAGTAATCAGCTCTTCTAACAGATGAAAGAAAAAGATTGAAGTTTCTGTCCCAAGAAGTGTTCAGCACAGAACAGACATGTTTCTGTGTGAGCTAAGGAGAGGGGTCAAACTCACTGGTTTCTTGATAACTTTATCAGCTCAATGCCCGTCTCCATTTTCTTGATATTTTCTATAGACTACCAATTCGAATTTGAATGTCTTTACAAATACGCTAACTTCTGCAAACATCCAAATACTTATGATATGGTCTAGGACCACCACAGAGAAGAGCAATGAGGCAACATTCTGCAGTGCACGAAAGGGCTTGTTCCTTCCAGCAGTGGAGCAAGAGACCACACATGGAAGGAGTCCCCCAAGACACAGAACTGTGGCCTGCACTTCCTGGCCTGAAGGCTAGGTTGGGAAATTCAGGCCATGCGAGTGGATGTAGCTAACATCTTGCTCCTGGTTTCTTGTTCAGGTCCTGCCACCAGCCAACTCTGTTACTGTGAAGAAGTCAATCCACTTCTCTGGGGCCCAGTTTGCTCCCTAATAAATGAGGGAGCTGGATTTCCTATGCAGGTACTACTCAGGGTACTTCTAGCACCATCTTAAAAAAAAGCAAACGAGGTAATGTTATTTTACAGCACTATGATTCAAAAGCATAGGACTGCAGCTCCTCAGATGCGCGTCACATATGACGGCCATCACCAAGGCACCCACAGTCCTTCACTGTAGTCCCTCATGCCCTCTCCCCACTTTGCTTCCTCCCTCCCCTCCATCTTGAAGGCTCGATTCCACAGTCAGATTTCCAGGATATGTTATTGGTTTGGTTCTGTTCGACCCTTTGTTTTGCTTCTCTCTATTCCACCTATAAAAGAAATGAACTGATATGTCTTTTTCCTCCTGAGTTATTTCACTTAGCATTACTGCTCCGAATCTATCCATGTTGTTGCATATGGCAAGATTTCACCTTTTTCATAGCTGACTAGTACTCCACTGTGGATATATATCATCCTTTCATGGTGTTAAAGCAGTCTGGCATAGGAAATGGGGTTGGTCATAAGTCAGAACTGTGCTGGCTCCATACTTATATTTAAATGATCTTAATTGTTGATTTTTTTCCCGTCTATAGCCCAACTGCTTCATTTATCCCTCCCTAAGATTTTTCTTTATGAAATTTCACTTTTCTGCACACTTTTGCTTCATACTTTACAATTCAGAAAATACATGTGTACCTTCATTCCTGAAAACTCACCCCCATTCCTCTCCTCCCTCCCTCCTACTTCCTCCTTCCTTCTCCTCCTCCCTCCTTCTCCTCCTCCCTTCTCTCCTTCCTGCCATCTTTCCTGTGGTACTAGGCTGTATTGGGATATTCAAACCCCTATGAAACTAATTTCTGGGCCTTAAAGAATTTCTCATTATCATGTAGGGGATGGGACTGCAGCAACAGATCAGAGTGGTGATCTTTTAGCAAAGATGTGCCAAGTCTCCACGATGCACAGAAAGGGAGTGAATTGCCCCCTGGAAGAGACACTAATGCCATTTGTTGTGAACCATCAAATAACTGTGGAAGCAATACCCCTGGTCCCAAGATATTTTACATGTCAGTTGTGGGGAAACCTATCAGGCGTGCATCCCTTTTGAGGAACAGAAAAGAGTGATGGCAGTAGCAAAGTCCCACCGAATGTACCACGCTATGTCTGACTGGTACCCTGATCTCTAACTTCTGAGCACCACATCAGTTCCTTATTATTTGGCCTAGGGACTGGCATGGAGGTGGGTTTGGTAGAGGAGATGCCTCCACTCTCACTGGTTCTGAAACCAGTGTTTCCCTGACTTTAACATCTATGTGGCTCCTCTGTAGATTCTGAGTCCAGCAGGGCTGGGTGGGCCCAGATGTTGCTCTTCTAACAAGCTCCCAGCTGATGCTGCCCTGCTGCTCTGCAGACCACGCTTTGAGGAGCAAACTCTTGGACAGCATGCCTGTCATGTTTCTGCAGTGCTCAGGATGCTAAGAAATCAAAAGGTCAATAATATCTGGCTATGAGGTGAGGCTTTCATTTATGAAAATCTGGGTGCTCTATTGGTCCTTACTCTCTCAACCATAAAGAGCCAGGTATCTGACTTACATAGCAAAGGGGTAAGAAGAGAGAAGCGAGGAGAGAGAGAAATGAAAGGAAACTTAACTAAATCAAAATTCCGAGGACAGAGAGGAAGCATGGCCACGAATGTACTTACAGATGAGCAGCCACACTAGCTGAATCATGCTGGCTGAGTAAAGGTCTTCCCCCAAGCCTATCAGAGTAAATCTTTTTTAGAAGTGGAACAGGGAGTACCTGTCACTCTACGAAACATAGATCAAATGAGATGATTAAATCCAGCCAACAATGTGCAAGTACCCAGAGGCCCCAGACTTTAAGCTGTTGAGGTGCCGTGCAACCTCTAGGCACCTCATCTAAGAAGTAAAATGAATTATTTCTGTTTTCAGTTCTGTCCCCTTCTCTTCCAGCCAGTACGATTACTACCCTGGTATCATTAATAAAAAAAAAAAAAAAAAAACGACAAAAAACAACCAACCAACCACCAGAATTTATGTGGAGTCATTCTTCCAAGGATCTTAGAACTTGGAGGAATGAATCAATCAATGTTATTTATTGAGCATTTTCAGCTAAAAAGTGTGGGGAATAAAGCAAACATGTACTTAGTGCACTTCCTTAATTCAGACATTTTGCTGATGACTTAGAAAAGGAAATTGAGGAGTGGGGGGGCTATACGGCTAAGTGAAAGTAGAAACTGTACTTTGCATGCTTTCTACAGTTAGGCTGCCTTGGTTCTTGGTTCGAATCCTGTCTTTGCCACTCCCAAGTCAGTCATGAGGAGTGGAATATGTCATTGAATCTCTCAGCCTCAGACTGAAAATCTGTAAAATAGGGGCATTTACAGTATGTGTATCATAGGATGCTGTGATGAACAAATAAAACATATAAAGATCATGCATGTTCACAGCACATTCTAAATAAGTATAGATTACTTTTACTGCATTAGATGGCTTCTATGCTTGGGGAAAAGGAAAGGAAAGAGAAACAAAAGTAAAGGAAAGTAAAAGGAAATCAAAATATCCACGTTACTCACCTACAGAAGCAAACTTCTTTCTGGAAACAGAGAAATTTACTTTATAGGTCTTTATATAAGGGTCATTGTGTAATAATATAATGGAAAAGGTATTTAGTTACAGTTTTGTGGCAGACAGAGAGAAGTCATTCAAATGGGTATTTCTTATATAGACTGACTATAAAGGCAGATAACATGATATCAGAACATCACTCATCACCAAAATGCCTGTGTCTGGCTGGGTCATGTGGTCCATATACATGGTTTTTGATGCTGTAGCTTATCACAGTGATAGAACCTGGAGTGCCTATGAGAATGACTAGTTAACATGCCCATTTCACTGTCTCTTTCAAATAGCTCATGCTAAGTGCACTTTTAGCAAGTTCCATATTGCTGTCAATTCCTGGTTGAATTCTTGATGGGAAACAAGGGGGCAGTACTGCCATAATGTTTTAGAGACAGACATGAGGGAGACAGAGTTTATACTCCAGTCCTATTAGACATGTAAGATGTGGATATGCAGCAAGGTGAATAAAATGTCCTAAGAAGTGGGGCAGCAGGGGCCTCCCTGGTGGTGCAATGGGTTGAGTGCAGCATCGTGCAGCTGTTGGCAGCTGCAGCGCAAGTTTGATCCCCGGCCTGAGAGATTCCCACATGGCACAGCAGACCTCTCCTGCCTCTCCCACTGCTCCCCTCAGCAGTGTATTTCTGTCCATCTGCCTGTTCTGCTCCCCACTGTCTCTGGTGAACCCTCTCAATGCCCCACACCTCTGGACTGCACCCCAGCTTCTATGCATAAATAAATAAATCTTTGAAAAAAAAATAAAAGAAGTGGGGGCAGCAAAACACCTAGGCACATATTATGGACACAATGATGAATCAGCCTGACAGGCACATCCCACAGCCACCCTCCGGTCCCTCATTCTTTTCTTCTGTAAAACACAAATATAATTCACATACCATAGAGTTCACCCCTCTAAAGTGTATATTTCAATACTTTATAAAGTTTCAAAAAGATTTCCTTTACATTGATTCTACTAATTCCAGAATATTTTTATCACCCAAGAAACAAAATCCTGTATCCATTGGCAATCCCTCCCCCAGCTCCAGTCCTTGGCAACCATTAATCTATTTTCTGTATCCATGAACTTTCCTATACTACACCTTTCCTATGAAAGGAGTCAGACAATACATATATATTGTGTAAACATCACATGAGTTTCAAACACAAATGTTTCCCATCATGTGAATTTTCTTTTCACCTTCATGATAAAGTCCTTTGAAGTGAAAAAGTTTAAAATTTTCATGAAACTGAATTTAGTTTTTCTTTTATGGCTTATGCTTTTGGTGTCCTATCAAAAAAATCCATTGCCTTAGCTAAGGTTGCAAGGATTTATGCCTATTTTTTTTTCCTAAGAGTTTTACAGTTTTAGCTTTTACATTTATGTCTCTGATTCACTTTGAGTTAACGTTTGGTATGAGAGAGGATCCTGCTTCATTCTTTTGCATCTGAGTATTTAGATGTCCCACGACCATTTGCTGAAAAGACATTTCTTCCCCTCTTGGAATTGTCTTGGCACATATGTCTAAAATTGATTGACCATAAATGTCTGGATTGATTTTTAGAGTCTCAATTCTATTTGACTGATTTATATGTCTATCCTTCTACCAGTGCCACACTATATTTATTACTGTAGCTTTGTAGTAAGTTTTGAAATCGTGAAACATATATCCTCCATTTTTTTTTCTTTGTCAAGATATTGTAGCTATCCTTGGTGTCTGGCATTTTCATAGGAATTTGAAATTCAAAATGTCAATTTTTGCAAAAAAAAAAGGCAGCTGTAATTTGATAGGGATTGTGTTGAATCTGTAAATCAATTTGGAAAGTATTGCCATCTTAACAGTATTAAATCTTCTGATCCATAACCATAGATTGTTTTCCATTTAAATATTTAATTTCTTTCAATGATATGTTATAGCATTTGGTCTTAAAAGTCTCACATTCTTCTTGCTAAATTTATTCTTAAGTATTTTATTATTTTGATGCTATTATAGATGGAATAGTTTCTTTAATTTCTTTTTTTAATTATTCATTATTTGTGTATTTAGCTACAATTGATTCTTGAACATCTTGCATACTGCAAACTTGCTGAACTTGATTGTTAGTTCTAATAGGGTCTGTGGTTGTTGTAGAGTCCTTAGAATTTTCTATATACAAGAGCATGTCATTGTTAAATGTAGTTTAACTGTGTCCTTTATTCTTAATGACTCTTCTTCAGCCAATGCATTCTTGCTCTTGCCGCTTCATGTGGGGCAGGAAGGCATCTTACCAGGTACATCTAAGAGAAAATTGTTTTATTGAAGAGTCAATCTGGCTTATAGAAAAATATATCACTTTAAGCACTATCTGTGAGATACAAAGTCATCCAAAAGATAAAATGGTGAAAAGGTGAGAATAATCAACAATACAGAGTGTTTTTTTCCCAAGTTCCTAGCCCCTCTCCAAAGTTCTTGGCTCTCTCCAAGAACACTGAAGAGTAGCAGTAATGGATCAGCCTTAATGAACTGGAACCCAAGCACAGCTTCCACACTTGCTTTTAGGCACACACTGTGATATCACAGTTGTCAATGACAGATCCTGGCTTTCACTAGATGGTCAGGTCAGTCTGTCTAGTTGTCTAGTACTGATGAGCAGTAACCTGCAGACTGTAATTTTCATACTTCCTGTCCACTTCCACACATCTATCCACATGCCTATTCCCTAGACCTCCTGTCTCTGATCTTCCAATCACTCTCCTTCCAGCCCCTTGACTAACCAATCATTTGTCTATGAACTCATCTATATTTGTTTTCCCCAGTCCCTTCTCTTTCTGTACAAAGATAATGACATATTTCACCTAATATCAAAACTCTGCCCACTGGGAGAATTTCCCCTCATAACTATCCATATAGCTACCCTATAAATAAAGCTTGGCATTTCACTTCTTATTTTATCTGGTTAAAAATGCCCTCCCATTTATCCACAGATGTGAGCTATGGGAGATACACTAATGTCACACTGATGGATGCTATGAGATTCTGGATCACCTACTTTGCTAGTTTACTTGTGTTCCCCACCTCTGCTTATTCCCAATCTTGGATGTACCTCATCTATCTTAGAATGGATTGCTACAGGTCAGGTTCTACTTTATTAGGGACCCTAGTTTTTGATGGACCCCAGCTCATGATGAATAGCTCTAGCCACAAGTTCCCTTGGTATAGCATGATCACAGGCTCTGTATTTACCATGGTCAAGTACCCAGACCATCAGTGATTTCTGCTGGTGATGGTCCTCTGGGTAGATAGCAGGGTCTTTCTCCAGAATCCCAGAGATCTATATTATGATTCTTCTCTTGGGTTTTCATGAAACTCTACACAATATCTTCTCCCACCATAAATGCCTGTAGTATCATCAGATCTTCTGGGACATACGGTTCAAGTGTCAAGACCACTACTTTTGAGCCCTTTCCTACTCTGTAAACTACTCAAAGCTCCTGGCCTTTAGGGTTACCCAGAAAACAGATCAGAGCAGAATTCTTACATGCAAAACATTCTACCTCCAGATCTATTAAAAGGCTATTAAGATTTATGCTATTATCTTGGTAGTTGGAGGCCTAAGATGCAATTCCTTATTGTTTAATTTGGAGGGGATATTCTGGAATCTTCCAGAAACTTGAATTACTAAAAAGTTGATTAATGTTCTGGTGTACCAAAGCTTTAATCTCTACCCTCGGATCACATGTTCTTTGTCAAGATTTCCACATACTTGCCCCACCCCTTCTTGCTCATTTGGTATGATCAGCATGACATTGTCAATATAATGGGTCCATGTGATCTTCTGTGGAATGTCAGACAGATAATACGACAAAGTCAAAATAGTCTAACTGGAGAAAGACCGCAATTGTTTACTCTTTATTTCATATGAATATGAACTCTTTCTGATCTTCTTTTCTGATAGGGATGAAAAACAATCCACTCACTGCATCAATGGACACATAATCTGCTTTAGTAAAATTACATCTGGCAAAATTACATCTTGCAATTGAGGCCACTACTTGATTATGTTTGCCTAGTGGATCAGTCACCATTCATTTTTGTAGAAACCATTCTGGTGAATTAAAAGGGGATTTATCACAAACCATCACACTTGTATTCTTTACAACTTTGAAAGTGGCATTAGTGTCTACCATTCTCCCCAGGTTGCAATATTATCTTTTAATATACTAACATGCCTTGGGTAGAAGCACCTTTACACAGTAGTAGTAAATTTAGTAGGCTTCCCTTATTAAATTTCTTACTCTATAGGTTAAGGAACCAGTGCCAGCTTCAAGGGTTTCTGCCAAACACCAAATATGTCTATTCCAATTATAACAGCAAATGACCATCAAGTGGACATACCATGAGCCAAATCTAGGATTCTAGATTTCCATTTATTTCCTGATCCCATATGGCCCCACTGCATGGCAATACTTTCCAAAGTGATACCCAAATTCAACTCTAACAGAAGGGCTATTATGACATATTGAGTCCCATATTTGGTATCAACGTCACTTCTGGCCATATGTCCAACCATCACTGAAGAGTTCGGGCATTCCCTTTTCCCAAATGAATTGTCACTTGAGTAGATGGTTCTAGTCCAGTGGGAGAAGACTGAGAAATTTCAACTGAATACAATTGCTATGGAGTGACAGGATTCCCTTGCACAAGGAACAAGCTTTTCTTTCTGCCTCCAGTGTTCTGAGTCTGAGAACTGACTCATGTCTGGAAACTTGACAAAGTAACATGAATTTTAATTTGAGAGACTTCCCTCAGCTTTCTTATCACCCATCCTTGATATCTTTTGCTTGTGTAAACTAAGATTTATCCCCTTTGACTACTCATCTAATTTCCTCTGGAAATACCAACTTCCATAAATATGTGCACAGCTCTTTGAATGTTACAGATTCCCCTTCCAGCCCAATGCATATGTCACTTGAATTTTGCCACATATTGTGATATCTGTAGACCTTGCTTCATTACAGTAATTGTGACTGCCTTACTTTTGAGGGTTGTGTGCCACCACCTGGAACCTTATGTGGTGGTGGCAAAGGGGATCTAATCTGGCTCAGTGGATCTAACTAGGTCATCAGGAAGCCCAGTTCTGTATTGGCGTCTCCTGTCATCAGACTTGTCCTATTGAGAGCAGTCATCCCTGAGCTGGTCCCACTCTCACTAGTGTATTTCTTAAGGTTTGACACTTGAATGTCCTTCAGGCCCTCTATGGAACATATTTGGCTGGTGGGTATCCAGACTTATTTAGCATATGCATGCCAGTGTGCCAACTTCTCTGAGCCTTTTGATCTCTTCCTTCACCATCATCCAAGACAGGTTGGCATTTCTACTTCAAGTAGTGTGGGACATTGCCTTTTCCAGATCCTAACAGCACTTTTAGAAATGTATTGGTATCATCTCCTGGATCCTTGTCAACGTGAAAAATCATATAAAAAGGTTATCATTCCGGGGCCTCCCTAGTGGCGCAATGGGTTGGGTCGCAGCACTATGAAGCTATCCAGAGGCACTGCAGTAAGAATTCGATCTCCAGGCCAGGGAGCTTCCCACGTGGCACAGCATGCCTGCTGCTCCCCTCAGCAGTGTACTTCAGTAGATCCGCCTATTCTGCTCCTCACTCTTTCTCTGGTGAATCCTCTTACCACCCCATACCTCTGGCCTGCAGCCCAGTTCTTGTATGCATAAATAAACAAATCTTTTAAAAGAGATCATTATGGTATCAGTAAACTCTCGATTATCCAACCATATGTTCTGTCCCTCTTGATCCCAATGCTCCAGAATTCAGTCCCATTCATATGCTACCAGCTACTGTAACTACATATTAGCTATATTTGCTCTGCAGTTCTTTTGGTGCATTGTTCTCTCCTTCCATAGCAGGCCCAGCACATCTCCTATCTGGCTGTACTGAGATCTGATATTCTTTATTTGACGGGTTGCCAGGAGGGGAAAGGGGGTGATCTGGTGAATCTGAAGTAGGCAAGCAGTGTCTTATAAAGTACATGCCTCATTTGAGATCTCTGAATCATCTTCAAGCATAGGGAGGACTACCATCTTCTAACAAAGCAGAGAGGGTGAGAACTGCTAAAGTCCCACGCAAGGTATTTAACTGTATCCACTC
Organism: Scalopus aquaticus; assembly: GCA_004024925.1. Classification (NCBI taxonomy): domain Eukaryota; kingdom Metazoa; phylum Chordata; class Mammalia; order Eulipotyphla; family Talpidae; genus Scalopus; species Scalopus aquaticus. Next base: position 40,615 of record PVIJ01011360.1, read on the forward strand.
AGAGAGCAGATTTCAAGTCACAGCATTGTACTCTTACCCATGAAGGTCCTGAACTGAGCATAAGAGACTTACTAAGGCTGAGAATTCAATCCTATCTGAAGTTCTACTACTTTAATGATTAAGTCCTGAACCTAGTTTTTTATTCTCCTGGTATGCTGGCTGCAGAAGATTAGGGTTTCCCTAAATGCTACTAAGGAGGCCCTCTAGCTTTCATATTGTGCCTTGAAATGGTGATTAATCATCTGAGCCTGTCATTTTTTATCTTTCAAAAATCAATGGTGCTCAGCACAGTCACCCAGTTCTGTGGTCGTTATAATTACCATTTCCCTCATCCTTCTCAATCATGAGAAACACTGTACCAGGCCAGGTATCCCTTCTACAGATATCCCATCAGTCCATCCCTAGTAAAGATTTTAACAATTGCACAGAAATTCCTCTGTTTACAATTGCACTGCTACAGTGAGCATCCCAGGGGCTGGTTCTCCTCTATCTACCACCAGTGATGGGGTTTCTATTCAGACAGCGAGTGATGGCCCCATCTCCAAAATCCAATTTTGAAAGTTAGCTTCCTAAAACCACCATTTTTGGGAGTGGTACCAATTCATTCTTAGATGAGAAGTTGAATGCAGAAGATATACCGGGGAGAGTGCTTGAGGGATACATATGGATGGAAGTGAAGGAGGCAAACTTGGCAGGGGAAACTGACTTGCAATGAGGTTATAACTGAAACCGAAGCAGATTCTGTGGGAAGATCTGCCAAATTGAGGCAGGAGATCTAGGCTTTTAAATCTCTAAGCAGGCAGTCACTGGCCATAGGCTACCTGGGAGGAGTCCTACAGGGGAAGGGGCATAACTCTGGGCAAGGCAGTTCCTAGGAAGAGGCATTGTTGAGTTGTGAGCAGTCCAAGAAGCTAGGGGTTGTGTATGTCAGCAGCCATGGAGAGGGAACCTCTGCTCATACCCCAACATCTGTTACAACAGCCATCTCTATTACCACCCCATCGGACCACTGCTTGTCTCTTAGTCACTTACCAGACTCAAATCACCACACCTTTGCAAAATATATTGCTTATTCTGGACATATGAGTTGCTAAGAAGGTGTGGTATATATATATGCAACAGAATACTACTCAGCAATCATAAAAGATAAACTCATGCCATTCACAGCAACATGGATGGAGCTGGAAGGGATTATGCTCAGTGAAATAAGTCAGAAGGAAAAAGAAATGTATTGGATGGTTTCACTTCTATGAGGAATAGAGGGGAACCAAATAAGGGATCAGGAAAAAAATAATTACAGTAAATAAAAAAACAAAATTAACAAGTAACTATAAATCAGAGACATTCTGCAGGAGAGGGGGAGGGAGCGGGATCAAACCAGGGGAGGGAAGAGCACAAGGGACTATGATGACAGTGCACGGGTGACTTGGTGGAGAGAATTTTATGGGGACTACACCTGAGAGGAGAAAGCAAACATTGTACAAAATGAACAATGATGTAAAATAGATATAAATAACAAAATTATTATTTTTTAAAAAAGAAAGTCAAAATCCAACTTCTGACTGGCAAGTCTGACTGGCAAGTAGGCACCACAGAGACAACCTCATGCCAGTTGGTGATGGGAACAACAGCCTAACTTCTTCTCACAAACTTAAAAAGAAAAGTCTCAAAACAAGAGAGAAAAATTTAGTTTGGCTTTACAACTTCTTGACCATAACATTGTTCTGACTAATGAACACCTTCAAACTCCAGGGCATCATCCTCTAATTAATGTTGCCCCTCTCCTGCAGCCTCCTGACTCTCAAATCTTCAGGGTCAAAATCAGAGCCCCAAACCATCTATCTGTGACAAAGACCAACCAGATCTCCAACAAACCTTTTCCCTCTTTCTCCTTGACACACAGACCATATTTACCAGGCTCTTGAAAGTAAACTGCAGCCAGATGCCTGGATCCTAGACAAATGAACTGGACAGAAAAGATGTCCCTCCCTGCTGGCCTGCAATTCTCTTGCTTTCCTCTATAAGAAGGCAGGGATGAGATCTGAGGAGCAAGGGTTAGAGATGGACAGTGCTCCCCCAGCTCAGACTGTTAGAAAAGTAACCATTTGTCATGTTACCCCAGTGCAGTCTGGGAGTTGTCTGTTACAGCAGTTGACTTACACTGACTAATACAGAGAAAGCAAATTAATGTGAGTCAGAGGGAACTCAAGGGAATCTGTGCTGAGCCTCTCACCAGCTCGTAGCACTAACTACTTGGTATGTTTTCTACATTCTCACATCTACCCAGTAACTTCAACTGACCAAAAGAATCATTCTGAAAATAACCAAACATTCACCTGAATGTCACCTTGGTGCAAACAGGAGTTAGGCTGGACCGCCCTGTGATCAGAAGGGCCTCATGCAGCGGAGACCTGGAGCCTCTGTGTGACAATTTGGGCATCCTACATGAAGTTCTCATGGAATCGAGTGTGCTGATCTTCCCTCTCCCCTTTGCGGCCCCCACCTCACCCCCCAGAACTCCCTCCAGTAGGAGAGACTGTCTGGGTAGCTGTATCTTGCATCGACTTGGAAGTTTTATTTTTAAATTTCAGGACACATGGAAAGTGTTGATCTGTGCACATAGGTTGGGTTGGGGGCATTTTCCAAGAGAGCACGGGCACCTCGACCTAAGGCAAGGAACGTGGGCACTGGGAAAGCATTCGTGCACTTCACCATGCCAGCCTGGCACTTCACAACATTCACGCTCCTCCAATTAAGCTGTTCAGTTCTCAATCATCTGGAGCTGCTGCCAACTGCTGGCTGCTGATAGTCAGAGTGGCTGCTGCCTGGAATGTCAGCAATTCTGCTTTGCTGTCTCTCCTGGACCGGCTTTGCTGTATCCTTCCAGCCTCTCCATGACAGTCAGGTACTGACTTCCCTTCACCCGGGTGATATCAAGAGAGACACCTGGGAAGGTGCAGTGGGCTACTGTGCAGTGATTTCTTTTAGTGTCAGCAGTCTATGCTCAGTACCTCACCATTTCAGTGCTTTAAACACCTTATCCAAATGGGATGTCAGTTCTTGTTCCTGGGGAGAGCAAACAGCATGAGTAGTGGGGAGAATGCTGGCTAAGCATACATTCCCTGCCAGCTTGGGCTGGTACTTGATAGACATGAGCTCACAGAATCTTTACATCACCCAGGGAGGTAAATACTGAATCCTGATTTCACAAAGAAGCTAGAGAAAGCGAAGTTACTTGACAATCTCTCTGTGCCCTTTCCCTAATTCCTATTAATCACAACTAAGATAGGAAATGTATCACCTTCCCTTGAACCTTATAAAAGTAGGCCTTTGTTTCACTGTGACTAGATTCCATCCTCTCAACACGCACTGTTCAGTAGTATAGCCATTAGCCACACATGAGCACTGAACACTAGAAATGTGGCCAGCCCGAACTGAGATGGGACATTCACTGTATTTGGAAGACTTAGTATAATAAGAAAAGATCTCAAAAGATCTCATGAATATTGCTTACTTGTTGAAATGGTTATGAAAACTGTATTTGGGTAAGCCAAGTCAAATAAAATATATTGTTCAAATTAGTTTTACCTTTCCCTTTTTTAATGTGGTTATTAGACCATCTAAGTCACACACATGACTCGCCATCTGTGGATCACAACAGGGACTGGATAATGCAGTGTCCAGAGACTGAACAAATGTTCTGCTTGGCCATGTCACCCTCCTGCTTCCTGTAGCCAGTCAGACACATTTCAAGGGCCCTAACATGGTAAGACTCTCCACGTTCTGCTCTTTGTCTTCTCCATGTCTCCCAACTCCCAAGTTTCATTTTACATTCCTGTCAACCCCATGCATGGGGAATTCTTCGCTGGCACCATAATCATTCTGGCTCCTCTGCTTTGTTTAAGCACTGCCCTCTGCCTGAAACAGTTCTCTCCCTGAGAGTCATCTAGAAAACTCTTGTTTGTCTTTTCACTTGAGGATTCCTTCCAGAAGTGTTCTCTTCTTCCCCTGACCCCTCACCAATAAGCAGGCAGGGAATCTATCACATAAAACTTACGGTGGCACAGCCTCAAACCTGAGAGTTGTGCCTCCTTCGATTTGGTGTTCTGGGTCCTTGGCTGGCCTCACCCTAGTTCCAGCCCTGTCCCCCAACCACTCCACCTGTTAGGTAGTCTCTCTCTTTAGATAAGGAATTCTATGACTGCAATCAATAGTGCCTTAACTTCCCTGCTTGTGGGTTGTTGGGAAGGGAGAGACTAAAAGTCCATCCTTAGAAAACCTCCAGCCATCTGTTTTCTATCAAAACGTGGGCTATGGCATCATGAAAGAAACCTTATCCTGCGCTATCAGTCTGTGGCTTATCATGCACTGAGCTATGTGCTGGAGATTCAACGATGACATAGCCCATACCCTGAAAACCATCATGAATCCTTGTTATAAGCCCTCTGCTTTCCTACTAGGATCAGAAACTTTCCAGTTTTGAGACCCTGACTACCAGTGAAGCCCCTAAAGTACAGATTCCCAGAGTTTCTGATCCTGCTGCTTGGCAGGGGGGCGCAGGTATCCCCTGATCCAACATAGAGAAACTTTACGATATCTGTTCCTCCATTTCTTTATTTGTTTGTTTGACTCTTACTGAGTACCCACTCTGTGCAAGTCTTGGTGCTAAGGGCTGTCAAGGAAACAAAGATAAATCAGGGAAGAATAATGTCTTCTAGAGTTCTATAGTTGATGAAATATCTCCATATGTGCAATTTTGTTTGCTCTGTAGATTAAAGACCATCTCACTTTTAAAGATAAGCCTTATGTTGCTGAAGAGCACACAGAAGTAGGGAGTGGGGCCTTTGGCCCAAGGTCACAAAGTCAGTAAGTAGTGGGGACTGGAGTGGAGGTTCCAGAGGCCGAAACAGTGGGGCTAGGGTCAAGGTCACAGGCTGAGTACTGGACATGGAGATCAAGGTCACATGTGAGTAAGCAGTGGGACTGGAACCAAGCCCAGCTATGTCTTTCCAGTTGACACAAGAATTTGCCCTGCAAAAGTGATCTTAAGATTCCCAAGAATGCTATACCTAGAAATTTCGGCCCAACAGAAAGGGGGGAAGCCAGCATGTACTGATGAGAACAGAAGGGGACCAGGGTGTCCTTGGGGTGATGACTGGCTAGTCTAGGGCAGCCACTCGGTCCCAACATCACAGAGGCTAAAGGTGGGATCCCCTGCACCTGTGTGGGGGGAGTGAGTGATGGAAATTTCTGAACGTCCTCCTCTCAAGCCCAAGGAGTCTCTCCTATCCCAACAAAGGATATGCTGAGATGACCTGACTTTTCTACATCACAGCCACCCTTTTATTCTGTGGCCTTTTCTTCCCCAGGATGATTCTAGAACACAGGAAGTGCCCATCTCACTCTGTGCCTCTCTCTCAGCTTGCTGATCAGCCCAGGTCCAAGCTCCTATAGGTCTAGCCTGGGGGTGGGGTTGGGGTTGAGTCTCAGAGGTAGCACAGCAGCCAGCATTCACACCCCACCCCACCCCAGGCCAGCCCTCCCCTCTCCAAGGGCTGGACTCCCTCCCGGGGCTCTGGAGACCAGGCTGTCAGTTAAGCAGACCTGACAGCTGGCAGCTTTCCGGAACAGTCAGAGCACAGTTAGAGTTCTTTCCTTTTTTTTTTTTCCTTCTCTTTTTCCTTTCTCCTGTTGTTGTTGCAAGACTAGAAGCCTGACCAGAATTTAAAGCAAGGCTTTGGGATAAAAATGCATGCTAACACCAAGCCCTGCTCTCGCAGCATCCTTCTCTGATTGGCAGCTGTCCACGTACTGGGGTCCGATAATAGAACACCTGCAAATTGTTAGAGGAGGGGTCCACAGCAGGAAGGTGGCGAACAGCACTCTCTGCCTGAGCAAGCTTCTCTGGCTGAGTTTGGTGGTGTTTTTATTTGGGGCACAGAACAAGTCAACGGCCTGCGGGGAGTAGCCTGCCCCTGCCCTCTGGTCCTGCAGCCCCTGGGCTCCCCTGAAGGCTCCCAGGCCTGCTGCTAATCCATCCTACTCATGTTATCTGTCTGTTCCCCTATCAGTCCCTGCTTAAGGCAGATAGATAAATAGATGGATAGATAAGAAGGAGAGACTTTAAACAGCTTAGATAAACTATCCTATTTACATTTTGGGGCCAATCTATCAATCCATCGGTCTGTCTATTGTGTTTGTGCTCTCTCTCAATCTGTCACTTCAGCCTCTATTAACCATTCATCTGTCTTCCTTCTGCCCTACTGTTTTCCCCTCCACCCCCTGTTTCCCAGCCTCAAAGTAAATCCGAAGCCCAGACACAATGAAGCATGTCCTTCCACTCCAGTTATTCCGGAAGGGTGGGCATGGCAGCTGACACTGGTGGCTTCCCAGTCTCTGCTCCTCAGGAAATATGCAAATATCCTTTTGGATACTCCAGGGATAAACACCAAGTGTCAGATGTGCTGCAGGTCCCAATTCATGGCTTTGCAAATGGAGCAAAATTTCCCTAATCCAGGCCCTCCTGAGTCAAGGGAGCTGATGGGAGATGGCAGCAGGCTGAGAGAGGGGAGGAGAGCCAGGTAAGCCACTTCAATCTGTAAGTACAAGGACACATCCATGGCATAGCTGTACACCAAATCGTTGGATCACTTTTCAAGTGATTTGATCCAACTAGATGGACAAAGAGAAAGGGAGAAGAGATAAGATGGGGATTTCGTAAATTTCATAATTAGCACTATTTATTGATTCACAAATGGTTCATCACTTCAGAACTTTAGATTTCATTGCTAACAGCTTCGGGATCTATTTTGAATCATCATATGCCCAATACATGGAGTGAAAATGTAATGTTAAAATATCAACATTTTAAAAGAAAGATAAAGATAAAAGATCACCTCACTCACCAAATCAAGAGTCTTTTCTGAGCGCACACATGTGCATATGCCCGTGTGCGTGCATGCACACACAAACACACACACACACACACGCACACACACACATAGTAGGGAGGGTATCTTGCCCTACCTTTGGGGGCACCAGGCATTTTACTTTTGTGTGACTCCAAAAATACAGATCTCAAACTTCCCACTGCCTCAGAAGGGAACCATAATCCTGTTCTCATAATGTATCTCTGGATTTGAGTCCAGCTGTGGACCCTGAGCCTTCTCTGGTGCTTAAACATCTATTAACTTCAGGATAAATGTGAGCAAAGAAAGGCAGCAGCTCTACCTGGAAATCTTGAAAAGGACAAATACAAAAAACATGGTAGAACTTTGTTTAAAATGAAAAATATACATTGTGTGATTAGCCGGATCCTGGGGTGCACAGGTCAGAGACATGGGTCACCACTAGTCTTCTCCCCCCAAAATGTGACTTGCCACAAGAGGGCAGCACTGTCCTGCACCCTGCAACATACTTAAAGAGACAGTGTGGCTCCTGGCTGCTGCACCCCATCACAGCTTCCAGAACAATCTGGAGACCTGCCCCAACCCCCGCCTCCACCAACCTCAGGGACTGTTGGTGACAAATGAACAGAGCATCTCTGGAACAGAGACAGAACGGATAGGAGGAATAGGGTTTGGGGGAGAGACTTAAACCCTCCAGAGCTGAAGACGGGAAAACTCCAGGTCCCACTGCTGCCTTGGAAAATCCAGTCTAGCTAACAACAATTCACTTCTCCACCAGGTAATAGATATTGGCTGGCTCAGTTTGGGGGGGATGTGATATTTATTTATAAGCTTACACTGGTGAATATCAGAGATGTCAATAAGTAATTATGAGCCCTCCAGGAGAAGAAAAGGCCCATTCCTTAAGCCAGCCAAAGGATTATTCAAAAGCAGTATTTTTTAAATGGAAGAACATCGCTCTCACATACATTATTTCAGAATAAAAATTATGATAAATGTTATTTTAATATATAAGAGGGGAGATTTAGAAAATAGGAGAGAGGAGATCTAGGTCCTACATTTCCTGATACTGACACTGGGAGGATCACTTAATGTTTCTGACTTTTATTTAGTTGATTTGTAAATGGGAAAATAGGGGTGATACCACCTCACATTTCTAAGGACTGGGTCTTTTGGGCTCCTCCAAAGTGTAGGATCCATGATTCAGAGGCATGTAAACATTTATCACTTAAAGAAAGAAAAGCTGCCTCTTAACTATAGAGATATTCCCTGGAAAAGAGAAAAGGAAACAGTGAAGTAGAAAAGGCAAGTCTTCCTTTATCTTTACTTCTTTGAGGCAATAAAGAAGTTTGTGATGACAAGGTATCTCCTGAGAAGGAATGTTGTAAATTAATTAGCATGGTTCCGGGCAAACAGTAGGTGCACAATAAATGTGTGAATAGATAAGTGAATGAATGAACTGAGATGCCCTGAATTATATCAGTCTCACGTGATCATTTGGTACAAAGAGCATCTCTAGTGAAGGAAAGTTGCATAAATTTCATGGAGATCTTTAAAGAGAAATTGATTATTTAGTGCAATGTTTTCTGAATGGTTCTGTATCAAGGTTGTAGGAAGGTTAGATCAGTGTTTGGACTCGCTCCATCATGGGAAAGTCACGCATGGATGGCTGGAGTATCTCCTGGGAAACGTACTAAAACACAGACTCCAAGGTGCCACCCTAGATCTACTGAATCAGAGATCTTAGGGTGGTGCCTGGCAACTGAATTTAATGAGCTCCCAGCTGATCCTCCTGTAGTCAGCCCTCCCTAGCCTTCAGATCAGTTTTTGGATATTATAGTTTTAGATATCTCAAAGGCCCTTGATTCCATGATTCCACATAACTGACAATGGGAAAAAGTCTCGGCAAGGAGAGTCCTTCATTCCACATTTACTGAACACATACTAGACGCCAAGTGTTGTAAATAAGTCATGCTTTGCTTAACAGAACTATGGTATGTTGGTTCTCAATAGGCTGTACTGTGTAGTTGAGGTTTGTTTTGTATGATTATACTTTATGATGCTCTCACATGATGAAATCCCCCAATGATGCATTTATCAGAACATATCCATGCCGTTAAGCTATGCATGTCTGTATAACACTGGATATCCCATGGCTGTAATCTCTCACTAAAAATCAACCTCTTATAGAAAATCAAGTTGAAGTCCAGAGAAGACCAGTACAAGTTTATTCCCACCATCATCAAAACTAACCTAGAAGATAAGGACTTTCTTTTTTTTTTATTTTGGGTTTCAGAAAATAAACTGAATTGCTTTAGACACAGCATTCACATGCTACAACTGGTAGGTGTAGTTTATTATCCCCATTTCATAGCTGGGAAAACTGAGGTCCAGGAAAGTTAAATTACTTCTCCAGGGTAATTTAGCTTGTATGTAGGGGGTCAGGACTCCTATCCAGGTTTTAAAACATCCAATAATGCTATTTTAACTATTCCCTAGAAAAACTTCACCTGTCGAGAGTGGCCAGATGTACCAGTGAAAATACTGATTTTTTTCATTCTTTATCTGTACAATACAGATAAACTACATATATCTGAGGCAAGGAAAGTGCTACTTTCCTTAGTAAGATAAAATGCAGATCCACAGGGAGAAGGGTGGCCAAACTGATCAGCCTTGACTTTTCTCCAAGATTCATCTTTCCTTGTGAAATTTCCCAAAGGGTATACCTGAGAACAGCAATTAAGCAAAACATTTCAGAAATGAGGGTTACTTTGTCATAGAGGTTTGAGAAACACTCCACAACTCCAACCTCATCGCAGAGAGCCACACTGTTCAATATGTATTAAAACCTATAGGGGAATTAATGGTGGCCACACAGAGAGCCTGTGAGTATTCACTTCCTCACCTCTGGAGCCTGTGAGTATTTCCTAATATGGCAAAAGATGGCTGTATTAAATGAAAGATCTTGAGAGAAGACTTTTATCCAGAATTATCCAGGTAGACCCTAAATGAATTTCATGGAACTTCATAAGCAAGAAGCAGAGGGAATCTCACACACAGAGAAGAAAATGTGCTGATGGAGCAAGAGAGATTTGCAGAAGCTGACCCTGGAGTAGTGATGTAGACACAAGCCAAGAAGCGCGGACACCCACCAGGAGTTAAGCAGTGAGGAATGAACTCTTCACTAGAGATCATGGAGAAAACACAGCACTGTCCACACCTTGATTTTAACCCAGTGATAATGACTTCAGGACTTCTGGCCTCCGGGACTTGAGAGAATGGAAGTCACCATGTTTGTAGCAATCTGCAAGAACAGCCAAAGGGAAGTGGTACAAATGCCTTGAGATGTCTTGCTAGATGCCAACCTGTTTAGGCTGTTTAACTCCACATTCCCCACCTGGTTGACCTTGGCTCTCTTTCCCCCACAAGGCCTATTAATATCCAAACAGAATTCACAGTGTGTGCAACCCACTTTGGAAAATGCAGCCTGGGGGAAATCTTTTGTTAATTACTAAGGCCATCACTGCTCATCTGGGGACAGAGTTGCTCCCATTTAATGTTCTGACCGAACATGAGCCAGGATCCTGCCCTGCCAACTCTGTGGCACAGCTGAGACCAGGGGGAATATTTAAATAAGACTTTGCTGAAGGCCTGGGATAACAAAAGAAAAAAGTCAAGAGGGATATAAACATAACATAGATAATCCTGCTGCCAAAGGAGTTCTGGGGGGGCGGGTGTCTGTTAGGATAGGTTCTCTCACTGGTACATGGCTGGTGAGAAGTCACAATTATAGGGGTGCCACCATGTCTAGCACCTAGCCACTGTCATGTGGTCAAAACCATCTATGACTCCAATACCCTAGAGGCATTCTAGAAGAGGCATTCTAGGATTCTAGAATGACTTTAGGCTTCTCTTTAGATTTTTAAGGCACGCCTGTGCAAGGAGCCTTTGCCTGAGATGGCTCTTCTGAAGTGACAAGACTTGGACAATGGCCTATGGGCCTCTGTTGATTAAAGACATCTAACTACAGCAGGGAATTTGTGGCATAGTGCAGGAGAGAAACTTAGTAGAAGGCAGAGACCAACTTCCTTCTCTTACCTGGTTCCAGATGGCAGGCCTGTCCTTACCATGCAACTTTGCACAATCAAGTTCAAGTCAAGAAAGGAGACAGAAGGTCAGTGCAGTTAACCTCACCCAGGAAGGAAATACACCACGCTTGTTTGGTAGGAGTTATATAGAGAGATACATAAATGGGAAAGATGCCATTTATTACAGCGCCCATTTTCCAGTCTTCCTTCCCTAATATCTGCTTGTTGTTATGACTATTATCATTACTTTACACACCCCTTTCACATGAACAGTTGGCTATAAAGCAGCTCTTGTCTTGCTTTATTGCCACTTGCCTTATGTAGGCCATTAAGACTTTACTGCTCAGACCAGGAGGCTTAATTTTATTTTTAAATAAGAAGGTTCTATGACTTAAAACATTTGTAAACTCCAGCTAGAAGGTATCCGGCCTTCCTATAGAGGCCAAAGAACTTGGTGTCCTGGCCACTGAGGAGGGAGGGAACCATGACATTTCAATATCCCTGTGCAGCTCGGCCTGGCTGCAAATTCTTGGAAAAATGACAGAGAGCAAGAAAGAAAGAAAGAAAGAAGGAAAGAAAGGTAAAGAAGAAGTCCATGAAGGACATGTGACAGGCATGAAAAGGTGGCCACTGGCTCAAGAGGCACAGTTTCAAAGTAATTACTAAGAGCGAGACTGCCCATGTTCCTCTCTGAGCTGACTCCTCCTGACAAGGAAGGGGAAGGGGCCAGCCAGGGAGCGACTTGCTGTCTCTGCCGGTGAAGATGGCAGGAAGCCTCCTTTATGACAGGGAGAATGGCACTGTGAACTCGATTGATATTCATAATGAGCCCAAGCCAGCCTCCCTGCTAAAGACTCTAAAAGCAATCACAAAGGTCTTTGCAAGGGGCACCGAGAGAGGTGTGGAGTCCTTTTTTCAAAAAGTGACCTCAGCCTTATACCAGGCCATTTCCCCCCAGCAGCTGCAGAACTGCTTTATTTATAAGCTGAACAGGGGAACCGGGGAGGAACATCTTTAAGAAAGTTTCTATAATTTCCATTCAACGATGGGAGAGGAAGCCATTTTCTCCTGTCAGGGCAAAGGATGGCAAGCACTCCCCAGGCAGCCTCATGAAGGAAGGAGAAGGCATTCTGGGGGTTGGCAGGGTGGTCAGGGGAGGGAAATGTCACTCTGGAGGCTCAGCAGCAGGCCACCCCTCCCCTGGCTGAGTACCCAGCAGCCCGGGGGATGCTCCTCAGAACTGTGACAGCTGGAAGCAGGTGAGCTGGTGCAGATAAAAGAAACCGCCCCTGCCTTGGGAAGCATGAAAACAATCTCTGCTAACCTTTATACGAGGCATTTATTCTCTTCCCACCATTGTCTCTGTCTTTCCAAAGCCCTGGATGGGGCCAGCATTGTAAATACCAATGTGCCCATTAAAAATGTAAGGATGCAAGCCCAATTGTGCCAAAGCCCATTGGTCTGCAGTGGGACAGCGATGGAAGTGAAACACTGAAAACTAACAGACCCCCTTGGGGATCATCTGCCTCCACACATTGTTCCCTGTCATCACCACTGACCCAAAATGGGTCCATCTGATGGGGAACGGGCCGCACAATCCACCAACAGAGTCAGCACCATATGGAACAGGCATTCCAATTTCCCGTTGCAATACATAAAAACAGTTCAGGATTCTAACTCTATTTCCCTGGCAATCGAGTTTAACTATCACTGGGCTGGCTATAATCGGATTCTGCTGCTGTATTTATTAAATGTTAAGTTGCTAAACATATGGCTCAAGGGATGGGTAATATGATGTGGAGTCAGGCTTAGCAAGAGTATTATTTTTCAGGTCTGCCCCCAGGTATTCAAGGCCAGCATGTCAACTAGCCCGTGGCACCTCAGTCCATGAAGAATGTGTCTGCAACAGTCACGGGCATAGGCCCTCTCACTGGTATGTAGTTGGCTAGAAGGTACAACTATAGAGGTCAAGGTTATGGTTTAACCTTGGTGTCAGCTCTGCCTCCTGCTTACTCAGCGAACATTTTAATGAACATCTACTGTGTGCCAAATTCAGTGCTAGAACTTAAAGATACCAAGCTGAGTTAATCATGGGCAATTGACTGCCTAGAAGCCATTCAGCCTACTATGGGAAAAGAACAGGCACATATAAATTCAAGTAGAGTGTGATTTGTGCTGTGAAATAAGTGCACACAGACTGATATGTTTAGGAAGGGGGACAACTAAAATAGAACGCTTCCCTTTATTTTTACAGAGCTTCACAGTTTATAATTTCTAAGCCAGACACACATCTTAGAAGCAGAGACAGGTTTTCTTCACCAGGGAAGGCACTGAAGTCAGAGATTCCAACTGTCTGGTGCCCTTTCAGCAAAGGGCAGTTGCTGGAAAACACCTGCTCACCTGCCTGGCAAAGCAGTCCACAAAGATGGGGTGCTAATCACACCCCTAAAACCTCCTGGCAGATCAGAGAAATCTCTCAAGACTCAAAGCTCAGATCCCTTAGTGATGACCTGCAACAGCCTTTTCACACACTGAGGGACTCTATTAATTATCTGGATTGAGGCCCTCATTATTTATGGTTCACTGGGCAGAACCCAGAATTACTAGAAATGCAGGGAGAAGGATAATTGTAAAGAGTGGAAGATCAGCACAGCTGTCTATCTCTGCATCATCCAGAAACTCTGCAAAAATACAATAAAATATTTTTTTTTTTAGTTGCACACATCCACAAGGGGATGGAAAAAATAGATGGGGAAATGGTCACAAAATTTAGCACAGGAGTAGATGAGCAAATGGCAACAAACTTAGCATGTCAGAGAAAGATGAACCTAGAGCCTGCTGTAGGAAAAGTCCGAGAGCAAGGAGATATGGGCCCCAGAAGCCCAGAAAAGCCCAGGCATTGTAGCAATAATACCTCTGGAATGGGGAGTGCAGGCATGGCTGAAAATAGTTATTAAATATCTACATATTTAATAAATATATTTCTAGCAGAAGCAGTACATAGGTCTTCAGATTGCCTCTATTTTTTTTATAATATATATTTTTATTGTTATTTATTTCTTTTACATTTTGCATTCCCCTTGGGTAGCCCACCACCAATTCACCCATGATCCATCTCCATGGTCCCTTGTGTTCTTTTCTATTCCATTTTGTGCCCTTTCCCTTCCCTCCCTCCGGCTCCTTCCTCCCCCCCTCCCCCCCCCCCACTGATTGTCTCTCTCCCACCTGGCCTCCCTATAGTCCTGTTATAAGTGAAACCATTCGATATTTTTCTCTTTCTTTCTGGCTTATTTCACTGAGTATGATCCCCTCTAATTCCATCCATGTTGCTGCAAATTGCATGTGTTTATCTTCTTTCCATGCTGAATAGTACTCCATTGTGTGATGAAATTCATATGGAACCACAAAAAACCTTGCATAGCTAAAGCCCTCCTAACTAAAAAGAAAGAAAACGGAGGAATTTCACTCCCTGATTTCAAACTATATTACAAAGCCATAATAATTAAAACAGCATGGTACTGGAACAAAAACAGACAGAAAGACCAATGGAACCGAATAGAATACCCCGAATTAAAGCCACA
>PVIJ01011361.1:0-10000 GCA_004024925.1 Scalopus aquaticus
AAATGCTGGAAAGGATGTGGAGAAAAAGGAACTCTTCTACACTGCTGGTGGGAATGTGAACTGGTCCAACCACTATGGAAAGCTGTATGGCGATTCCTCAAACTGCTCAACATGGAGCTTCCATACGACCCAGCAATACCACTTTTGGGAATTTACCCAAAGGACACAAAAACACTAATCCGAAAGGATACATGCACCCCGTATGTTCATTGCGGCACTATTCACAATAGCAAAGGTATGGAAGCAACCCAGATGTCCAAAAATAGATGAATGGATCCAGAAGATGTGGTACATATACACAATGGAGTACTATTCTGCATGGAAAGAAGATAAACACATGCAATTTGCAGCGACATGGATGGAATTAGAGGGGATCATACTCAGTGAAATAAGCCAGAAAGAAAGAGAAAAATATCGAATGGTTTCACTTATAACAGGACTATAGGGAGGTTGGGTGGGAGAGAGACACTCAGCGGTGGGTGGGGGGGGTGGTGGCGGTGGGGGAGGATGAGGGCACAAAATGGAAGAGAGGAGAATACAGGGGACCATGGAGAGGGATCACGGGTGAATTGGTGGTGGGCTGCCCAAGGGGAATACAAAATGTAAAAGACATAAATAGCAATAAAAAAAAATGAAATCTTGCTATTTGCTACAACATAGATGGAGTTGAGAGGATCTTGCTAAACAAAATAAATTAGAAGGAGAAAGGCAAATACTGGATGATTTCATTTATATGGAATATAAAGAAACAAAGGAGCAGAAAAAAACTTAGACAAAAACAAAACCTTGGAATCTGACTGCAGAATTGATGTTACCAGATATCGGGCAGAGTGAAATATCTGGGAAAAAAGTGACTTTGCTTCTTACAAAGTTAAACACAAGTTTATCAGACAAGCCTCCAATTCCACCCCTAACTACCCAAGAAACATGAAAACTATGACCACACAAAGACTTCTATGCAAATACACAGAGGACATTATTGACAATAGTCAATAAGTCCAAATGTCCAACAAGTGATAAATGAATATACAACATGTGTACAATGCCACACAATACATATTGTTCAGCATTTGAAGGGAACATTACCTATTGTTCAGCATTAGAAAGGAACATTAGAAAACGGTTCTAGGTGCAAGAAAACCAGATGCAAACGACTACATCCTGGGTGATTCCACTTAAATTAAATATCCAGAAAAAGCAGAGTGAGCAAGCAGATTAGAGGTTTCCCAGGCAGGGGTGGAAACAGGGATTGACTGCAAAGTCGTGCAAGGACTCTTTCTGGCGTGATAATGTTCTAAACCTGGATTGCGGTCCATCTTTGTAAAGTTACTAAAAATTATTGAATCATATATTTAAAGTGGGATATATAAATTATATCCCATTAAAGCTGTTGTTTAAAAAAATGTGCCTGAAAAATGTGACAATTATAAAGGTAAAGCATGCTTTTCACCAAATGACATCTTTAAAATGATACAACTTCTAAAACAGCATTGCCATTCTTAAGTGAAGGTTCATGGCAGCCATCTTGTAAAAAACGGAAATAATTTGATATTGACAGTGTGGGTGCTTGATGTAAGAGCCTCAAAAAACATTTTTGCATCCAGGTTTAGTAATACCCTAACAA
This sequence comes from Scalopus aquaticus, assembly GCA_004024925.1. Classification (NCBI taxonomy): domain Eukaryota; kingdom Metazoa; phylum Chordata; class Mammalia; order Eulipotyphla; family Talpidae; genus Scalopus; species Scalopus aquaticus. The sequence goes on from PVIJ01011361.1 coordinate 1,625, forward strand.
TCATAAAAATGTGAAGGGACATTTGGTAGCCTTTTATAGACTTCATTTACAAGGCAGATGCTGCTCCTTAGAAGTGTTTGCTCTGTAGCTTAATTCCATTTTTCTGTACAGTATGTACTTGTTTTGGGTAGGCTGAAAATGAAGACAAAAAAAGCTGACTTTATTTAGCAGTTTCTTTTCTTTTCTTTTTCTGGAAGAGTTAAGAAAAAAATTGATCTTAACCAATAAGACATAGTGGGCAACAGTGACAGCCTCCTTATGTGAGGTAATGAAGTACTCTCGATTATTTACTAATAATAATAATTAATGCTCATTAAGCGCAAACAATCTGCTAGGAACTGTGCTCACTCATTTACATATATCATCATCACTAATCCACAGAACAATCCTCTGATGTAGTTAATATTATTCTCATCTTGTAAAGAAAAAAGCCTGAGGTTAGAGAGTAGGTAACTTATATGAAGGCGCAGACTGGTAAGCAGAGAGACAGGACTTGTACAGAGACCTGACTTGAGTAGTTAACAAGGCTATAACTGCTACCCACTAAATGAGCATAAATTTTATGTCTAAAATTAAGAAACTTAAAAATGTAATTCATCAGACTTAAAATCCAGTGTTGTTTTTAAAATGTCTTAAAGAATTGAACATATCCATGTTGACAACTCCCAAATTTCAGTCTCCAGTTTGACTGCTGCTCATTTGTATACACTTGTATAACTTGCTCCCAACTTGAAGTCTCTATTCACATGTCCAAAATATATATCTAACTTAATATGTTAAAATATAAACTTGTCCTTCCTGGTGGCCCGAGGAAGATGGCCAAGCACGATGAAGCTATCAGTAGCCACTGAACCATGAGTTCGATCCCTGATCAGGGAGCTAACTCACATGGCACAGCAGACCTCTGCTGTCTCATCTACTGCTCCCCTCAACAGTGTTTTTCAGTAGATCTGCCTGTTCTGCTCCCCACTCTGTCTCTGATGAGTCCTTTCACCCTCCTCCCATATCCCACACATCTCTGGCCTACACCCCAGCTCTTGTATGCATAAATAAATAAATAAATCTTTAAAAAAAATAAAACACAAACTTTTCTTCCCCAAGAGTTCTCCCTCTCAAAGACCACCTACACAGGCTAGTCTTTAAAATATTTCCTAATTACTTCTTACATCCTTCACTGCTGCTACTCATTGAAAACACCGCCATATTTGTCTGGATTGTTGTAGCAGCTGTCTGCACTCATTAAGGTAGGTTGGCTGCATTAATAAATGGATTAAAAAATATGTAATGCCTCGTGTCAGCATACTAGGCAGGCAAACAGATCTAAAAGTGCTTCTCTTCCCTCTTCCATAGGGTCATTCAAGGCCCCAAACCAAAGGGAGACACTGGCATCTTCAACAAGTACCTTCTACGTCTGCCCTGCCCAAACATATGTGAGGCATTTTTATAAACCAGGCCTGGAACTGGTCCACATCACTTCTGCTTACATTAATTGGCTAAGATCCAGTCACACAACCACAGCAAACTGCAGGCTGGAAAATGTGGTTCAACTGTTTCCAAGAGAAAAGAGAAAGAAAAGAAAATTTGGGGAATAGCTAATGGTCTCTTTCAAACGTCTTCATTCTAGAGCTCTGGCTCTCAAGCAGTGATACTGAAATTGGGTAAACACTGTCTCCTTTAAAATAATTTTTGTTGAAATCAAGATTAGATAAAAAGAGGCAGTTTTTGTAAGGATCATGTCTAATTCCAGAGAGATAATACTTTTCTGAAGGAAGCAGAGGTCACCTAAAGAGTCATTTTGTGCCAAATCGTTTAATAAGTGGCAATATCCATGATACCAAAGAGGTTTACTAGAATGATATTTTCTAAAGAAGTATCTGAAGGCCTGTTTTCATTACAGGAAACAATTTGGGAGAGGAGGTGGAAATATACACTGAATCAGAGAGCTAATTCATTAAAGGTGAATTTCCTTTTCTTTAATGGGGGAGAAATGACAACAAAGTTCTAAATGAGTCTCTGCTTGGAAATCAATCAATTCTTTTGACACAGTAAGTACAGTTTATAGTATTTGAGTAAAGGAGAATTATAGTGATTCTGATTTTGATGTTGATGGGAAAACAGTGCTGGGATGGTATAGTGATAGTATGAGCAACTTTTGCTTTTGTCTGTGTCCCACAGAGAAAGTTAGCAGCAGAAGTGAAAGATCTGGAAAGGAGTGATTTCAATGGAGGCAGTACGGTAATGAAGATAAAATAGGATTCTGGGCAATAAATCTTTTTCTACTCTGTAAATACCCCCCTTTCAACATAAAGGCTCTTTAAAGAAATAGGAAAACAAAGCTTTCAGAAGGGGCTTGATACATTATTTATGAACTTATCAAGTGAAAAAAACACCCACTCAGACATTTTAATAAAAACTTTCAACTAATGTATCTAATTTTATTGGTATTAAAAAAAAGCCAATTATGAACTGGAAAGTTATTGTTTGTTAAACTGCTACATGGCTTTCTGCAAATAGAATGTTTACAAACCACTTGGAATCACTTTTCCAAAGTTTCAGTTTCTGAAGGTCAAATAACTATGTAACTGCTTAATAAAGAAGCAAAGAAGTACCTCTAAATATCTCCCAGCTCTGATGGGCTTATTTCTGCTCCTTAGGTGAGGTATTAGCAAAGCTTATTTATTTTCATTTCCAAGGCTTTTATTTGCTCATTCCCTTGTGGTAAAGCTGATTTCCATGATGATTCCCTTCTTAATTTTAATACCCTTTTTACTCATCATATAGACATAAGAATTTTCCATAAAATAATGAAATCCTTGCCAAGGAAATGAAGACAACTCAGAGAGTAAAGTAAACTGGCTCTTTTTTCAATTAATTGATCCACTGTCATGTGTATGTAAGAATTTTTTAAACCTAGGAAAATAAGGTTAATTAACATAAAAAAGCCTCCCTCGTCTAGATGCTGAATTTTGTATTTTATCCATGCTGCCTTAAGTGCCTTGATTTCCCAGTAATGACCTAGTTCTCCTAATGAGGGACATTAACCCCTGGCTGTAGCTGTCCAGGACTTAATTGTCAACTGCAGCTGAAATAGGGGAGTTTGCCGATCAGCAGGTATGCGGTATATTAACTCATGTCATTTCAACCTCTAATAAATAAATCTGTTGCTAAGGCAACAGGAAGATCAGCTCTATCAGTATTCTCCCCTCCCAGTAAGCAAGCTTCCTCCCCCAACCCTCTCTTTTGGAGGAAACTGCCTTTCACACCAAGCTTAGGAAAAAAGAAGGAAATTAACTACATGTAACCATAATTAGAAGTAGCATCATTTCTCCATCTTAGAAACATATCTAACTTAATGAAAAAGGACAGCAAAGAGAGAAATGCTTTTGAGTAAGATCACAATAAATTATTTTCTTCAACAGAAGATAGGCACTATGAGGTATACATCTGAGTAAGAATAAATCTTAAACATTTTGGCTTTTTGTGTTTCTGAAATTTCCCCTTTTTTTGTTTAAACAACAAATGATGTTTGCCTGAATAGTGCCAAAATAGCTAATTAGTTGCATAGCCAATACAGATGATTCAAGGGGTAAAATTACATAATTTATATAGTTATTGATATTCAAACTTGGAAATCTTCGGTGTGGAGAAAAAGAAAGGAGGAGGGAGGAAGAATTTACAACTCCAATAAAGGCATTCCATTAAAAAATAAGACATAATATTGTGAAAGCTTTGCTGATCTCATGATCATCTCTACCTGTCATTTTCACTTTCTTCCAAGGATGAGAAACTTGTTCTCAACTGCATTTATTGAGCAAGTCAATCACCAAAAAGCCACTATAATTCATTATCAACAGTAGTAACATCACTAGATGCTACTGAAAAAGATCTCCCCAAATAAACATACAAATACCTATCCCGTGGCCCTAAGGATCTAAATCAAATGATACCATTAAAAACATGAAATGAGTAGGGTTAGGGGACAGTGGGGGATTCACAAAATTTTGTTATAAGGTTATCTGGTACACTGGATGGTACAGTGCCTTGGTGCGTGGAAATTCAAAGTCAGGGGCATTTACATCACTGGGACTTAAATAAGCGAGGATGTCCATGGAAGGCAGACAACTTTCAGGCATCTCTAAAGAAATGTAAAGGTAATTATCATCATGGAATGATAGAAAATGCCACACATTAAGAGCAACAGGAGGAGTATTAGCCCAGAAGAAGGGAGGAAAGATGGGTATCAAGAGCTGTGACAGAAGAAGCAAAGGTAGACATGGGTCTTGAGCAGTGGAAGATGACTGTCATAAGCATAATATAATCAAACAGAATCTTTCACAGTAATTAGTATGTTTAAGAAATGAGTCAAGTTTAGAAAACTTTTTAACCCTGTTTAGGCAGGAAGGAGTAACAGGGCTTCAGCTTCAGATATTCTAGAGATAACAATACCAAGATAATAATGACTATAGGTAGAAGTTCTTTATGCTGACATATCAAAAAGCTAAAAGCAGTCTAAGAGGTAATGAGAAACTGTTGAATCTGTTCTCTGTGTTCAGTGGTTTGAAAAAAGCCAGGCACCGATGGATGGAATTTTGAAAATTATAAGGAAATTTGGTAAGGCTTATTACTACTACTACTACTACTACTACTACTACTACTACTACTACTACTACTACTACTACTACTCCCACTATTATTGCCATGAAATTTCCCAGTAGTTATTTTCCTATGAATTAGAAATCCTAGAATAGCACCCCAGAGATTCGCCTGATAATATTATGTTAGGAGACATGATAAAACTATTACGTGATATAACACATACTAATTTAAGCCAGGTATTTGAATACAACTTTTCAAAAATTTCAGTGAAATTCTCTAGAGAGATTTTGATTTTTAAATGCTAGAGTTCACTTGAAACCCTTAAGAACAAAAACAAATACTGAAAAACAAACAGAAAAAATACCCCCAGGCAAAGGAATATAACTGAAGTTAACTAATCATTGAATCGGAAGGGACTATAATCAATTAGAACCTTATAATTCATGTGAGTCTAATGGGTGGATAAATACAAAACTGGATAGACAAACCCTTTCAAAGAGTAGTTACCCACTATACCCTATTAATCTTAAATTAGCTTATTTAAATAATTAACTATAGGGCAAATATTCCTTTCATTAACTATGAAGTTAACTATGAAATATATATATATATTTTAAAAAGTTGTACTTTCTTTTTTTTTAAGATTTATTTATTTATGCATATAAACTGGCATACGGGCCAGAGGAGTGGGGCAGCGAGAGGGTTCACCAGAGACAGAGTGGGGAGCAGAAGAGGCAGAACGATGGAAATACACTGCTGAGGGGAGCAGTGGGCGAGAAAGGAGAGGTCTGAGGCGCCATGTGGGAATCTCCCCAGCCGGGCATCTAACTCGCGTCGCCGCTGCCGACAGCTTCACAGTGCAGCGCTTAACTGCTGTGCCACCAGGGAGGCCCTATGAAATATGTTTAACTATGAAAATGGACAGAGCTACTAGGAAGTGCGTATGCAATCATTGTTTTTAGAGATCAGGATAAGTAAGACAGATGCTTACAAGTTTGAGGAAGCTTTGGTGGAGTGTGCTAAAAGGCAGATGGACAGACTACATGACCATCTTTTCCAGAAGTACAACTCCATGAGGACCATTTCTCCCTTAGAAAAAACAGATTTATGTATAATACTAAAATAAAACATAGAACACTGGTGGCCAAAAGATAGCACTTTTCTTCTCAGTTCGAATCATCCTGAGCACCTGAAGGCAGTCTTCCAAAAATATCCTGCACTAAAGTAATGATCAGTAAACCTGAAAGATTTAAGATAATCTACTCACCAAACTTTTCCTAAGTTATCCGAGCAATGAAAGGAAACAAGCTAACTTTACATTACTCTTAAAAGCATATCATCCAATCAGCTGATGTACTTCCTTTAAGAAGGCAGATCAATTTTGTTTTCAGGGTTTTATTTTAAACCTCAGAAAGTCAAAGAATGAATTAAGTAAATTATTTTATTTTCAAGTGATAAGCATAACTCCTATTTTATATCAATCATTTTAGTTCAAAATCACCAAAGTTTCTAAAACTATGGCATGCCAAATTCAATATTATAGCATGGAGATACCTAAGTATGCTTCAAATCTGTTTTATTTCTCAGTGACTGGACTTTTTCCTTTCCAAATTCACACCCTTAAGTATAATCAACATTGCATAAATTGTTTTATGATTACTTCATGGAAAATACTGCAAATATCATATAGCTCATAAAAAGCCATTCCATTTGAAGTTAAAAGCTCTGATAATTTCTCCACATTCCAAGTGATGAGGTTAGAGTGGAAATTGTAACCATAGCTATTCTAATACTGTCAAACTTCTCAATATGCCTCAGAGTCCACTCCTATCACCTTGTTCTTAGCCAGAATATGGTTAAGGCTACCATATTAACTTTTTAAAAAACATTTATTTATTTATGCATACAAGAGCAAGGGTGTAGATCAGAGGTGTGGGGAGTGAGAAGATTCACTAGAGACAGAGCAGGGAGCAGAACAGGCAGATTGACTGAAATACACTGCTGAGGGGAGCTGCGGGCGAGACAGAAGAGGTCTGCTCTGCCATGTGGGAAACTCCCTGGCTGGGGATCAAACTCGTGCTGCTGCTATGGCTGCTGATAGCTTCATCGTGCTGAGACTTAACCCCTTGTGCCACCAAGGAGGCCCCCATATTAACTTCTAACTTAAGGGACATCAAGGGATTCATAGGGACATTAAGATCAGAACATAATTTCTTATATCATTCCTGTGTTGGTTTTCTGACTATTTAACCCATACTGAAACAAATTCTGTTTAGACTGAGAAAGTTTTCTTTCTTTCTTTCTTCTTTATAAATATATATATTAATTTAATTTATATCCTTTATATTATTGTGTATCCCCGTAGGTTTCCCTCCAATTCACCTGTGAACCATCAGCATAGGCACAAGGGAAAGTTTTCTTATTTTTATATGATGAACACTTTTTTTTTGCTATGAAATGCTAAATACAAGTGTTAATACGTCATATAAACCCAAATGTTAACATGTTAAAATGCAAGGCAAATTAAATTAGTCTACAAGAAGTAAAAATTAGGCAATTCCAATGATTGGTAGTAGGCATGTTTTTACATAAGTCATCTGCATATGTCATTTTCAGTTCAACTTGACAGTGGTTCTCAAAGGGTTATCTGTGAATTCCTGGGGATTCAGCCCCTTTTCATGAAATCTTCACAAACTATTTTCATAATAATGCCAAGAGATAATTTGTTCTTTTCACCATGTTGACATGTGCCCTGGGAGTGAGAAGGCACTGATGTGTAAACCTGTTAGTGTCTTAGCATGATTCAAGTCAATGGCACCAAACTCCTAGTGGCCACTGAATTCTTCATCACCTGCACTTGCAGTGAAAAGGGGTGGAGCGAAGAAAACAATCACTGAAGGATTTCATCCTTTTAATACATATCTTTCAATATTCTATGTGATAAAACTGAAAATACGAATAGCACCTCTACATAGCAAGGTACAATGGGTCTTGAAGTATTTAATGATTGTTTGATTTGTGAGACAAACTAGCTAACCTTTTCATGAAATACCAATTTTGCTTAAAAGAATGACTGATAGACAAACCATGATCAATTAGACTTCTGTAAGTATTTGGCAAACATTTTCTCATAAATGAACCACATTAACCCGTTACTTCAAGGAAACTGATAGTATGATGCAGTGATAAATCAGGCTTTTAGATGAAAAATAGAATTTTGGAAAAACTGTATAAGTCATGAGTTTGACAAATTCTGAATAATCAAAAATCTCTCTGATATCAGTTATGATATTAATAATGAGATTCTTTGAAATATTGATTTATATCAACATTTGGAAGCTATGCGTAATTCAGTGAACTGATATTTTCTAAGTGACCAAAATGAATGAAATCACAAAATCTCTTTTAATAGCAATTAAGAGTAAGAAAAGTCATCAAGTAGTTTCAGGCTAATCTCTGAGAATTTGTACTTGCCAGGTTCTGGAAGAGTACTGAAGAATAATATCTGCAATAATATCAATAGGCCATTAAAGCATTTTCTTCCTTTTCTACACCTCTCTTTGTAAGGCAGAGTTTTCTTTGTAAACCTTCACCCAAAAAACATATTGTAAAAGGTTGAATATTTAAAGCAGATAGAAGAATCCAACTCTCTTCTATGGAGAAATTATAGATTTGCAGACATGTAAAATAATATCATTTCTCATTTTTTTGTTTTGAAAACTATAGATATTGTTCATAAAACATATTATTTATGTTAACATGTATATGGCTCTTTATTGT
>PVIJ01011361.1:15000-55071 GCA_004024925.1 Scalopus aquaticus
TAACCTGTGGAGGAACACAGGATATAAAGAATGGACATTCCAGCTTTTATAACTGAGTAGTAGAGATGAATTCTGAATTGGGGATCAGCAAAGGCTTAAAGTCGGTTTTGGCTGAAGGATTTTTTAAAGGAAGAGAGGGGTTAATTGTGGACTAAGGAAACAGTGTCATCAAAAGAAAGGGTGTGAAAGCGCACCAACTGTTTCGGGAATAACGGCAACCTGAAGAGGTTGGGCCATGTCCTAGGCCAGAGCTTTAGAGAGGCAGACAGGGACGGTCACCTTACGCTCTCTTGGAGTTCCTGCAGTCCAGTTAGAGATTCGGCTCCTTCCCTGAATTATTTATTGAGTAAAAAAGAGAAATGGAAAGTACATGCATTTAAGAGGTAGTTAAGGAGGAAAGACCATGGAAGAAGAGGAGCAATAGGGAACATTTGGAAGACTGGAAAGAGAATCCGAGAGAGTAATTTGACACGACTGAAGTGAATTAAGAGTCCCAAAAGGACATGTAATAGAGAACCAAGAGCCCTTAAAAAGGTGTAAAATAGAATGTCAAACACTGCAGAGGTGGTAAAGGACCAGAAATAACAAGAAACTTTTGACCTTGTTATACAGAAGATCACTGGTTCCTCCAAGGGTAGTTCCTGTGGAAGGGTGTAGGCAGAAACTAGACGTCAGATTAGGGTGCAGGCATGAAAGAGAGGGAGACAGAGAGCAAAGAGGAGAAAAGTAGGCAAAGAAAGATCAAATTTTCTTTAATGGGGTACATGTTCACAGGGGTATTCACTTGGGTGTTGCCTTGGGGACACTTGATAGGGAAGAGATCAGGATCCAGAAGAAACAGAGTGTCAATATGTACTAATGGAAGGATTCTTGGTTGCAAGCAAAGCAGGGCTTTATACATGAGAATACATTCAGCTCTTTTACTGTAACTGGGCTGAGTCCAAAGTCCGGTAAAATGTGGTGCCCCCTGGAGGGGGTTTGCTAATGAGAATGAATAGCTCCAGGGAAAATGCTAAGTTTTGCCTTTTGGGGTGGAGATTTTGATGAGAAATAAAAGGGACTGAAGGAGAAGAAGGGTCAGTCGCCATGAGGTAGGAGAAAGGAGATTGAGTCACCATGATGTAGGAATAAAAGAGGCAGTCGCTGTGATGTAGAAAAAAAGAAGAAGGGCCTCCCTGGTGGCACAGCAGTTGAGCGCTGCACTGTGGAGCTGTCGGCAGCGCACCATGTGAGTTCGACGCCCAGCCGGGGAGAATCCCACATGGTGTGGCAGACCTCTCCTGCCTCGCCCGCTGCTCCCCTCAGCAGTGTGTTTCTGATCTGCCTGTTCTGCTCCCCGCTCTGTCTCTGGTGAACCCTCTCACCACCCCACGCCTCTGGCCTATACCCCAGCTTGTACGTATAAATAAATAAATCTTAAAAAAAAAAAAAAAGAGAAGAAGCATTTTTGAATCTTTAGTGACTTTGGGGCCGGCAACTTTGGAAGCTTTGCAAGTAGCTGAGTGACGGAAGCTGCTCCCAGTTTTGTCTTTATTGCAGCCGAAGGAAGAAGGCAGAGGCCCGAAGTGGGCGGCTTACTAAAATGTGAGTGTAGTCTTATGGGCCATTTGGCTGCTGTAGTTGCTGTTTTTCCAGTGTTGTTGGCCTGGTGCTGTGCTGGGGCACCATGGCAGTTCCGGGAGCATCTCCAATTGTGTTTTGTGTTGTCCTCGTGAGTTGGAACCTGGCCTACAGTCTGATTGTTGTGTGTCTGCAGAAGCAGGAAGACACCATTGTGGAAACATGGCCTATTGTTTGGAAGAGGAGCTCCACATCAGCAGTGGCGGGAAGACGCCATCTTTGTTACTTTTCTGGGACTTAAAGGACTGGACATTGTTTTAAGTAAGGTAAACAGCCATATGTCGATTTTAGTAATTCTTTGCTTTTCCCTGTTTGTTAAATAAATTCCATTGTTATTGTTCCCTAAGCCTGAGTAGTCTTGCAATTGTGCGTGCAGGTGCAGAACCAATATAGTGACCGGTAAGCAATTGGGGCACTGCCTCTGGCCAAACTTTAAAGCTCCTCATTTGCCTGCTATCATTACAAAGCTGAGTAAGAAGAAGAAGAAGAAGAAGAAAATGAAGTCGAAGAAAACAGTTTCAGGTGTCAAGTGTGGAATCTAAGATGAACCACCAAAGCTTTAGGCCAGGGAGGTGGAGACTGAGTTTAACATGTGTACTGAGAGGTCAAAACAGTCACTGTGAGAGTGGCAGAGGATGTTCATTGGGGCTGAAGGCAAGAGCTGATGAGCTGGACCTGCTTGCTGAGAAGCTTGCAGAAAGCAGGAGAAAAAGTCTGGCTGTTATGTGTGTATATTACCAAATCAAAAGATTATTTGGGGACTTTTGTGCTTGCTTCATAAAGCTCTTTGAGGAAAATTCCTGAATGGGTAAGACCCCATCTGCAAGCAATAAGATTGTGGGTAGACAGATAGAACATGAAGGATGGGGTTGATCCCCTTCGTGTGTTCTAGTATAAATAACAAATTAATTCTTGATTTAAAATGTAAAAAAATTTGGGCATATACAGATTACAATTTCAGATCTAATAGATCCAAATTTATTAAGGGAACTAACCAACTTTCTTCCTGAAAGAAATTTAAACATTGAGGAGATAGATTCTAAGGAAATAACAAAGTTCTCATTCGTCACCAGAAAAGATGGGAAAAAATGACAATGACAGTATCTTCAACCTCTCCTAAATAATCAGAACAAATGGTTAAGAGAAGGAACATCTGTAAATATCCGGAAAACAACAATAAAGAAGGTGAAGGAACCTATTTGTTTATGTCAAATAAAGAAATCAGGCAATCTTAAAAAGGATTTTAAGAGAATTACAAACTTAGTGCACGAAGGATTCACAGCAATAAAAAAAAAAAATCAATGGGCATTAAAACAGCATATCTTCATTTTAGAAAATAGTATCATGACCTGCCTTCTCATAAAATCCATTTATATTGTCCAGCATGTGAGCAAAATTGCAAATTAAAAGAGATGGGAGATTGGCTAAAGGATTGTAAACAATGGGAGTTGGTAAACGACAAGGAATTTAGCTGTGGGCAAGGTGCTAGGCCTGCATTTACTCAACATGTTTCCTAAATGGGCTCAAGGAAGAACAGAATCCCATGTTAAGAGAGGTTGTGGATGACTGACTTGACAGTGGTGGAGAAGGGCTTTAAAAGTCGCAGGATATAGGGGCCTCCCTGGTGGCACAACGGGTTAAGTCTCAGCACTGCAAGCTACTGCAGCACAAGTTCAATGCCTGGCCAGGGGGACTCCTACATGGCGCAGCAGACCTCTCCTGCCTTGCCCGCTGCTCCCCTCAGCCGTGTATTTCAGTCAGTCTACCTGTTCTGCTTCCGCTCTGTCTCTGGTGAATCTTCTCACCCTCCCCCACACTTCTGGCCTGCACCCCAGCTATTGTATGCATAAATAAATAAATCTTTAAAAAAAAAAAGTCGCAGGATATAAATATGGACAGTCATCCATACTAAAGTCATGAAATGGAAAAAATTGAAATCAACCTTAAGTGCAAGTTAGGACAAATGGAAAACACTATTTAGATGATTCCGAGTTTGACAAGTGAGTGTGTGCTGATTTGATCACACAGACTGATGGCACTTTGCTAGAACTGTGTTGTTTGGGGAAAGAAGATACCAAGTCTGTGGGGATAGAGGACTGTGTGAATGCTGATTTCATCGGGGGGCACCTGATCACTGTATATATTTGAAAATTAGAGAGTCCTTAGAAGAGCAATAATAATGATTAAGGCAATGGAAGAATTGATTTATGAGGACAGATTAAAGGAGCTAAATATGAATAGTCTGGTTAAGTGACAACTAGAGGGGTACATAATAGGAGTCTCCATGGAAAAAGAATAATTATTTAGCCTGGTACAAGGGGGTAGAACTGAAAGTAATGAGATGAAATTAAGAATAGGAAAATTTAAACTGAAATTCAAGAAAAACTCCCTGATGGTGTAATTTATTAGCTAATGGAATACATTCCCTATGGAGATGCTATATCTAGGGAGGTATACTCAATAATAGAACTGGACAAAATACCAATAAAAGTATATACAGATAATAATTCAGTACTTGAAATATGATGGTTACATACTACTACTGTCCTTGTTTACAATACCATATATTTTTCCTTAATAGTTTATATATGGTGATTGCTACACAGAGTGTTTAAGCAACTAGCTAAATCTAAAAGGAAAAGCATCCTTTAGGTAGGGGAAGTTAAAATCACCTTAGTTTTCATATAATCTGCAGCAGCAAGCCAAAATAATTTTGTATGCGTTTGTTTCAGAAGAAATGGTCAAATGTATTAATATTTCTAAAAAGCAAAACCAAACATAACAAAACAATCTTCATCTACCATCCCACACAGAGTCTATTCTGATTCTCTGTGCCATGAAACTCATATTTTCATAGACATGTTTAATATAAACAATTTATGCCATAATACAAATCAAAAACTTTATTCTAGCTTTTCTAAATGTAACTCTATGGTCAATTACTTCACATCAATACCAAGATCAAATAGGCATAATACTAACAAGCAGTTTGCTTAATAATAGTCACCACACTAATTAACCCATCCAGAACATTCTTAATCAGATGTTATTTGTAATGTACAGTTAAGAGAAGCTTGGCAATAAGCCGTCCTATGCTAAAAAAGAAAATAATACCTTACTGATGGGGAGAAACTGGCTTTTCTATAGAACTGGACAGAATGTTTATGCTGTCCTGGCGTTAACTCAATGCAATGACTATGCAAATAGGCACATGTCTGAACACTTCCTTTCTCTCTCCCAGCTCCAACTCTGGTGGAGGTGCTAATGAGAAGAGAAAAGGTCCTGAGGTAAGGAGTGAAAAAGAGAAAAGAGTCAGAAGAAAAACAGCGAGCCGCCTTATAGAGCATATGCCAGGTTTGCCATTTAATAATTCTCCAACTTTTTAAAAGAAATGCTGCTGCCCACCTTTCTCATAATGTCTCTGTTTCCAAATCTCATAGAAGCTTTATTAGAACCCAATTTTACTTTTTAGAAGTATTCTGATTACTGTAATTATTTCCAATCTGTTGTTAGCCATGGGACCCCACCCCAACTTTTATTCAATCAATAGCCAATCTGTGAAATGGAATTAGAGCCCCCCACATGACCCTCTCTCCTTTTCCATGCCCTTTCTTCCTTCCCACCTGTGTTCCCCAACATGGTTCCAGAGGCACTAACACACACAAAAACCCAGTACTATATGTTGGGCAGTGCTTAAAGACACAGTTGGAATAAGTACATTCTAGACTTAAATTTGCTTACTTCTTCCACCACCACCCACACTCAATCATACAAGCCTAGAGCTGGACTGCAGGAATGACCAAACACCTTATTCAGGAAATGCCTGAATTTGAGAGTTTAAGTGATGCTTGCAAAGATTGATAATAAGTGAGAGAATGCTTGAGGCATCTTAGTTCATTTCTGCTGAAGTATGAGAAGCAAGAGTATGTTTAGTGGATTGACAGAGGTAGTCAATAGGAAGGCGGGAATATAAATCAAGTCAGATCCACTTCGGACATTCATATTCACTCAAGCATCGTTGAAGAGAATGTCATTGTTGAAATGGGTGCCGTAATAGAGTACACTGCTTAAGAATGTCTTTTTGAGAGATTTCAATAAAAAGTAATCAACATAGCTAAGCTCAACCTAGAGAATCTCATAAACAAAAAGCCCACAAGACAGCGATTATCAACAGTCTTGCCTCTTGAAATAGATTTGGAATAGAGCACATGAAAAAAAAAGATGTAAATACTGGACAGTTAAAGAGAAAAACAGGTACCATGAGTGACCAAAGATTTTCCAAATTTGAGCCAATGAAGAAAGAGGACAGTGTTACAATGACTACCTGTGGCGGCAGGCAAGGAGACAGCCATGTGACAGAGCTCCATATAACTCAGGTTTTTGGGAGAGAGAGCAGTACAGACGCTGTGCTGTATCTTAGGCTGGAGGTTCACAAGATATGTTTTGTGCAGTACTGCTTCCATGGACACATGACACATGTAGCTGTTGCCCTAAGGAAGGTGTTTTGAGAAGGCAATTTTGGCAAATGCTGGGTTAAGCAAAGTTAGACATTTCACTACAGAACTTGCCCAAAGCACATGTTCGTGTGTACTATAAAAAAAACCAACATATTCATCCATTCCTCTGTCCTTTCAATAAACAGTTATTGAGCCCCCATTATGTGATAAAGACACTGCACTTACTGTTTCTCAAACTTTACTTAGCGGGATAAGAATCCCTCACCTCTCCACCCCAAGAAGGGACTGAAGAATTAATATTCAACAAAGAATATTCTAGGAATCATGACTTGAGAGCCTAAGAGGTGAAGAGCCAGAGTGGAAAACCCAAACCAAATGCCACACATTAGTAAAGAAAAGAAAGTTTGAAAGAAATCAGGAGAACTAGTGAAAAGAAAAGACAGAAGACAATATGGTTCAAGGCTAATAAGGAAAAATTATCATTTGATTTTATCACAGCAATTTCTGTGGATTCCTGGATAGAAACTATAATAAGAATTGAAAAGAAATAGGAATCAAAGATAAATAACTTTTCAAGACCAACTGGAAAGATACATCCCCACAGTTCAGGGATCTAAATTCTTGGGTGATTTATAACAAAAACTATTCATTGTTTCCAAACAATGTGTTGGAAATTAATTACAAAATTAACATTTTTAGAATTTAGCCACATAAGCAAATATCAAAGATAATTAAAAAATCATGCTAGTGCACATGTGTCCAATGCATCACTTATATGGTAAGCAGATTTATATAGACCTATAAAGTATGAAAGTAAGAATCTTGATCCAACATTTTCAAGTGTACACACAACCTCCTTATACCTCTTGCCATGTTATCTTCACTAAATAAAGGAATCGCAAGCAAGGAAACTCGTCATAATTAAAACTAGATGTTTGGAGACCACAACATTAAACAAAAAGACAGACTCGTGATGGTAGTTTGTTATAGGATAACTGCTCTTCTTTACTGGAGATGGCTAAGGGCTAATATTCATAAAATAGATAGCACATGTTTATCTAAGAAGGCTTTCAGTAACAAACGCCCAGCAGAACATTATTTGAAAAGACTCAGATCACAGGTGAGTCCATCACAATTCACATGCGCGTTGTGCCAAGGCTTCAGGATAACAGCCACCCAGGCCATTGTGTAAGGTCATGTCATTGAGATGTTCAATGTTTAGAACCTGAACCAAATTTTGGCCCCCATGATGCAAACTTTCCAAGTCTATACAAGCTATTGACACCCAGTGGTGATGAATAATCTAAGATTCTTTTTTTTAAAGACATATTTTTAAATTTTAAGTACGATTGTTTTACATACTCATTAGTGTTTTCACAGTAGAGGATTTCTCCCCTCAGGTGTGGTCACTGCAGCATCACCACCACCAAAACACCCATAGTCTTCCACCATAGTCTACTGTGCTCACCCCCTTCCCACCTCCCTCCTTCCAGATGCCTGATCTATGGGCAGCTTTCAAGGGTTGGTTTTAATGCTTTTGCTAAGATTCTTATACTAATTTCTAATTACCCAGGTCCTGCTCCCCTACTTCCCTCTAAAACTACCATGCATCTCCTTGCAGCCTACACTGAATCATGCTCTGCTCTCCGCTGTTGGTCTTGATGGAAACTGTTATTAAATTCTCACAAAATATTGAATCACCTTCCATCATCCATGCCTTATATCCTCAAAAGGAGCGCCATCTTAATTCATACTTATGGCATAATTTTAGGTGCCCTAGCAGGCTTATAAAGAAGCATTCTTTTGTACAGATAGGTGGAGAGAAATCTCTCTAAAGAACCTTAAATAGCTCCACTCAAGCAATGGGCATGTTAAAGGGAAGAATCCAGGTTGCACCAGAACAAAGGATTGTACTGGTACTTCCTCTATTTGTGAATTTTTCAAATCACTTCATTTCTCTGAACCTCAATTTCCTAATCAATAAAATGGGATATTTGTTTTTGTGAATTTCCTGAGAGGATTAACAAGAGCAACAACTTTTATTGGTTGTGATGTGTAGATGGAGGAGGTGAGTAAATCTAAGGAAATTTCTCATTCCCTTGCTTGTTCCTGTAACATCCTTATTTACAGAGTCATTTCTAAGGCCATTTTGGGTAACAGCGTTTCCAAGTAAGTCAGTGAATGAGTCACTGTGTTGAATCAGCCAACAAATATTCATTCAACAAATATTTAAGCTCCTTCTATGAGTAAGAGGTTATGTTTGCATTTACAAAGCTTTTTGTATGTAGCAACATTTCATACTTATTTACTGACTGGTCCTTACTCCCTGAAATTGTAAGTTATTACCTTTAAACTAAGCTGTGCTTATTGATTCCATTACTAAAATGAACTGCTTTTTTTTATTTAAACTTAGAAATCTGCTCATTCTTTGTTTCATTAATAACTCAGAAGCAAAGTTTCAAAAGCTTCTATGTATTCACCTCACTTAATTTAATGATAGTATATGAAAATAGAAAAAGTCTCAACTATGGATCTGAAGTAATTCTTTCAAGGAACAGGAAGTAGGTGTTTCGCTTGTCCATAGGCTCAGCAACCTGTTTTGTAAGGATTCAGCTTGCTGTAAGTATATGTTCTTACTACTCTGGGAACCCCATGTCTTCCACAGCATTGATAAAACTTTGAAGGAAACTCTAAAAGTGGTCTTGAATCATGTGCTCTAGCCATGATTTTTTAAAATTCATTATTTGAAGGTTGAAAGCAGGATCACTTTCTTTTTTTCCAAACAAAAATAAGAATTCCCTAGGGCAGTGTTTTCAACTGGAGAGTCTCCTCTAGAGCAAGACATTTTATTCATGCTAAGGACTTAACTGTGTTCCCTCAAAATTCATATGCGAAAGTGTTAACCTCATGTGACTTTGTCTGGAGATAGGGTTTCTAGGAGCTAACCATGGTTAAATGAGATCATAAAGACTAAGTCCTAATCCAAAAGAACCATGGCCTTCGAAGGAGAAGAGATTGTTCTTTCTCTCTTTCCTCTCCATCATGCCCCTACTACCACATTTGTGGGCACTACCAGAAGGCAGCCATCTGCAGCCAGGAAGAGAATCCTCTGAATAGACTACACTGGCACCATGACCTTGTACTTCCAGCCTCCAGACTGTGAGAAAATAAAATCCTACTGTTAAACTACCCAGTCTACGGTATTTTGTTATGTTAGCCCAAAATGACTAATAAAACTGGATGCTATTTGAAAGAAAGGGGGAGGGTCAACATCATGATGGATGAAATTGCCTGAACAGAGTATCAAGGAAATAATGGAGTAAAAGGTACTGACTCTATGTTGATAGACAATGACAAAAAGGATAATATTATAAGATTGAGACCTGACTATCAAATCTGAGAGGAGAATTTGGGGGATGGAAAAAGAAAAAATGTATTTTTTTTTCTGAAGCAAAAATGTTACTTTTTAAAATAAAAATAAAGAAGAATAGAGAAGAGAAATTTTTCTTAAAATTAGGTTGTGAATAAAACCACTTAATCTCTTTAAGCCTAGCTTTTCTCACTGGGTCAATGAGAAGGAAGCCAAGACTTCTCATGGAAGTACAAGGAAAGATCAGACATCTAATTCAATCTACTGAATATATTACAGTTATTTTATTATTTTTAAGGGTCAGAATGGCATGTGGTTGTCAAGAGGGCCCAAGAAAGATTGTTGTTTTCAAACTCAGTACTGCCACTTATCAGCTGACCTGGGGAAAGAGTTTTTTCTTCAGGTAGAAGTAATCTCATCTGTAAAATGGGCATGATAATAATGGTGCCTTACAGAATTATGTTATGCAGGTTGCTTGGCATAGAGAGTTCAGTAATTGCTATTATTTTTTATCATTGATAATAAAGGTGAAGATCATCATTGTTATGTTGTCATTGCTACACAGAGATATCCAGATTTTTAAAAACCCATCTGCAACTCCACTGGCCCTTTCAGAGTTAAGCCTACTTTATAAACCAGAGACCCATGACATTTTTAAGATGTATTTTTCTTGTTATGCTTACAAGTTATACTCTGGCCATCCATTTCAAACAGGCATTTTAATGTGTTACCTTATTTTCATTTGTATACCAATCAAAGATTTGTACTCATGCCTTGAGGCACATTAATTACAAAAAGATCCAATAAATCAAACAAATATATTCCTCCCGTTCTATTATTTGTTTCGTATGGTACTTTTTTCCTCCCTTTCACTTTTACTTGTCTTTCTTTTTGTTCCTTTATTTTTCTAACAGAGAGGTTCCATCTTTTCCCTTCTTAAAACTGCATAAGCCAGGAAAGTAAAACCAGGAAATTTAAAACATCAGTTTCCAGATCTCTGAAGCATGAACAGATGGGCATCAAAAATCCACTCCTTTTTTTTTCTTTTTCATTTGCCTACCCACAACCTGAATAAATCAAAATTACCAGCAAACCCAACTTCCAGCACAGTCCTTTTTCTTTTGCTCCCACATTAAATGCCATAGCACTAAGTACTGAATTACTTCAAGTTCTGATTCTATTGCCATCTAATTTTTAAGCCACAGAAACTGACTTTATTCTAAATTAATATTAAAAGGCATATTCAATACTTTTGTTGGTTTTACTTTTGAAATAAAACCTTTCCGTATATAAACACATCACTTACTTCAGGTTTTCTCTATTTTCCATTATTTCTAAGTTTGGAAAAGGGAGAATAAAAATGTAACAGATGGGTAAACTGTGGGCTATTTCTAGAATGTACTCGAAATTTGAAGGTAAACAAAGTCTTTTAAATACCGAGTAAAAAAAGTTGAGGGAAAACTAACATTCATGTTAAATGGTGATTCAACAAATAGCAAAAGGTCTATTACATGCCAGGCAAATACACAAGTAGCCCTGATAGAAAACACAACTGAGTAAGGTCTCTGATCAGGAAGAATTAGATGTCATGAGAACCCAGCCACAGAGAATAGATAGGGTAGCACTAAGGAAGACTCTAGAGAACACAGAAGGCACCTTTTCAGCTGAGACCTCCATGATGATCAGAAGTTAGCCAACTGTGGGGCTGACAGGAGCGCTGCCTTGAGAGCAACAGCATGTCCCAGGGTGTAAAGAGAGGATACAGGGACAAAAAGCAAAATGTGGCCAGAGCATTGAGTGGGCATGCATTGGAATGAAGGGAAAAGAGTGGTGAGACAAAAGATGAGGTCTGAGAAATAAGCGAGGGGAGGCCTTTCTGCCCCTAATAATATAAATCAAGCAGTTTGTAGCCATCTGAACAATTTAAGGTCAGATTTGGTTTGAATAAACAC
Organism: Scalopus aquaticus; assembly: GCA_004024925.1. Lineage (NCBI taxonomy): Eukaryota > Metazoa > Chordata > Mammalia > Eulipotyphla > Talpidae > Scalopus > Scalopus aquaticus. The sequence continues at coordinate 26,400 of PVIJ01011361.1, forward strand.
TCAGGTGGTAGCATGAGTGGATTGGGGAAAACATCAAAGAGAAAATGGCAATTTTTAGCCCTCCCTCTGCTTTTTTTTGTTTGTTTTCTGGTTTTGTTTTTATATTTTAAAAGGAAAGTTTTATTAGGAAAAAGAGAAAGAAAATGAGAGGCACCTGCATAGTCACAGATGGGCAGGCGAGTTCTCTGCTTTTTGAATCCACACTAAAATCATATATGGAACACTTTTAAGAGGCATGAACTCTCAAAGTTTAAGAAAAAAATTGAGATAGATGACAATGGAAAAGAAATGTCTACTGAGTTTTAGCAGAAAGAAAGCAGATGAATGAGTGGTGTTTAAACAGTGAGGAGGAGACAAAACTTGTCCACAGTGCAGGTGACTTTGTGTGTATGTGCGACACTAGCCAAGAAGCAGCAGCTCACTGGCTCTACAGGAACCACAAAAGGCTCAGGAGGTGAACACAACATGTGTCTCTGGAGGTGAAATTACAAACAGAACTGACAACAGAACGGGTAGCTATTTTATATAAAGTGAACTCAAACCCTTCAATAATCTCCCCTCACCCACTCAGCTAGGCAACTACCTCCTCTCACCCCAGCTCCCACCTCAACAACAGAAGAGGTGTTTCTTCACTGGAGGGGCTGAAGCATAGAGACCAGGGATGGTTAAAAGTAAGGGGAAATGAAATGGAAATTAAGTGGCAATTTTTTGATGATGCCTCTCTAATGCCTTTCCTCATTTGACTCACAGGCAGTTGGAGATTCCCCTTCCAGGAGATTCAAGAAGCCTTTCTCTGGAAAGTAACTGGACTGACCTAGTGACACAACATGAGGGCATGTTACACCAAAACGACTGAATCCCTGTTTGTTTCTCCTATGATGAAAGTCACTGGTCAACAAGCCTAATTCTGATCATCTTTCAGGGTTTCCTCTCAAGTATGAATGGCTAGCCAGGGACTCAGATATTTAAGGAAAATGTTTAAAATAGAATAAATATGACAAAGCGAACGATTAAAAAAAAGGAACTTGGAAGAAACTGAGACACTCCAGAGAGTAAAAGGAACCTTTTAAAAAACATCTGGATCAAGAAGATGTGGTACATATACACAATGGAATACTATTCAGCATGGAAAGAAGATAAACACATGCAATTTGCAGCGACATGGATGGAATTAGAGGGGATCATACTCAGTGAAATAAGCCAGAAAGAAAGAGAAAAATATCGAATGGTTTCACTTATAACAGGACTATAAGGAGGCCGGGTGGGAGAGAGACAATCAGTAGGGGGTGGGGGGAGGGAGGTGGAGGGAGGGAAGAAAATGGCACAAAATGGAATAGAAAAGAACACAAGGGACCATGAAGATGGATCACGGGTGAATTGGTGGTGGGCTACCCAAGGGGAATGCAAAATGTAAAAGACATAAATAACAATAAAAATATATATTTATTAAAAAAAAAAAAGAACAAAATCAAAAAAAAAATCCTATGGGATCCACAGAGATAAAAATGAGATTTTGCATCCATGGTGGGCAAAACAAAATGTAATAAGAATAAGAAGAGTATTTTTCAATTGAAATTATATACCATAATATAACTGAAAAAAAAACAACAACAAGAGAATTATCTTTAGAAGATAAACTTGAGAAAAACAGAAAGTCAAATGAAAACAAAAACGAGGAAAAAAAAAGGAGGAGACCGAAAACTAGGTCAATCTCAGGTTCAATAACAGAATTGAAAATAATTGAAGAAAATTAATACTAAGAAAACCATAGGGGAAAAAAAAATCAAGGAAGAAATATATGGAAAATTCTTTGTACCAAAAGCAATGAGTGCCCAGCATAAGACAGGAAGTCAATAGATAATATCTTTATCTTAAGAAAAAAAAAATCAAGATATAGCACAAGAAACAAAAATTTTGTCAGGGGAGCAGCGTTCAGGAATGGCTAAGGAGGGATTTTAACTTTGTATTGAAGCCCTATTTTTGGTACTACCGACCTTTTAAAACAACTATATGCATTAATCTTGAGAATTCATGACTTTCATAATTTCTATCAAAAATCTCTTTAAATACTACCTGTAATATTTTTTTCTAATTTTTCCTTTTAGAACTCCTTTTAAACTTCTATTAGTTGAACTCTTTCAAAATTCTTAATGTCACCTTCCTATTTTCAGTCTTTTCCTCCATTTGCCACATTCTTTTATTTCTTAAGCTCTTGCTTCTAGGTCATCAATTCTCCCTATATCCCTGTCTAATACTTAACACATTCTTTGAGTAAATTTTAATAAATATTTAAAAATTCTAGTTAGTGATCTAAAAATATTAAATTTTATAGCATCTTTTAAATTTTTCATAATTTCAAATATTTTTTATCTATTAACATTTTAAAAACTCACTTTCTCTTCTCTATCCAGAAATTCTAGTATCTGAAGTTCTTGAGGGTCAGTAAGTTGTCAGAGTCAGTTTCTGAGTTGCTAAACTGAAATAGACACTGGGAAGGAAATATCTGAAGAGAAGAAGACTTTGAGGAGGTATGGGAATGATGTCTTACTCACTTTTAGGCATTAATACCTGGAAAGGAGCTAAAGATTCACCCAAGTGAGGCAATGAAGAAAGGTCTCAGTCTTAAAACAACATGACCAGTTTTTAATATCCTACGATGTTTACTTAAACTAAATGGTAACCGGCAAGAATTTATAGTGTGTGCAAACTCAAATCTCTGTTATTATAGTAAAAAGAATTGTAAGAAAAATCAGACATTTTAAAATACAATTGAATTACTTTTTCCTAAGCTTTTTAAAGAGTTAGTATGTTGGTTGTTTCAAGATCAAAATAATCCATGGTCATCTTTCAGGACATGCTGAACATTACCTTGAAGTCTAACATCATTTTGAGAATTAACATTATTTGCAGAGGAGTTTTTTCACTTTGTACCTTGAAATCGCCTTCTTTGAATAGTCAGTTCATGTACACGGACAAATATCTTCAGTAGAAATTTATATTCATTCATAGCTTGTGTTAACCTTATTAATACATATATGAATTTTAAGTACACACATGCAAATATCTTCTTTGAAACTAAATTGGATATAAGTATAAAGTATATTCCTTTACCTATATAGTAAATGTCCTAATAAAAGTAACTATTCAGGAGAATCTCACATAGAACAAAGAGTCTGATAAGCTTAAAAATTCAATTATTTTAGGGCCTCCCTGGTGGCACAGGAGTTAAAATCTCAGTCCTATTAACTATTGCTAGCTACTGCGGCATGAGTTTGATCCCCCGCCAGGGAGTTAACCCCATGATGCAGCAGACCTCTCCTGTCTTGCCTGCTGCTCCCTTCAGCTGTGTATTTCAGTAGATCCACCTGTTCTGCTCCCCACTCTGACTTTGGTGAATCTTCTTACCCCCTGCACCTATGGCCTACCTATTTATGCATAAATAAATAAAAATAAATCTTTTAAAAAATTCAATTATTCCATAACTTGGTTGTATTGAAATGCACATTTTGTTGGTATATGCTACTGGGTAGTCAGCAAAGTCATGAAGTATTTTTTCTACGTTTTCTATGCAAAAATGCATCATGACTTTTCCAACAACCCATACCATCTGACCTGTCAGTATGCGCCCTAATTTATATATATTTAACATTTCAATAATCCATGCCAGGCTGTCACTGAGTTCTAAGAGTGTCAAAAGCCAGATCAGTCTAGAACTAAATGCTAGCTTGGGAGTACAGCTAGCAAATGGCCAGATGGTTTTGCAGTAAACTGCCAGAGGTCATTTAAAACCAATCCCCGTGGACATGTATTCCAACAGAGAATTACAGACACCAATGAGATACCAAAAGTCCTACAATATTATCTTTGTTAAGCCAGAAATAATGTTTCAATTTTATAGAACTAGAGTTAAAAAAAAATCTTACTGTTAACTACCCTGTAGTAAATAAATGAGCAAAGTCCACTCTACTGCCTTACAGGTTTATGACCCACAGAAGATGCTCTAGATGTACTTGCTGAATGAATAAATGTCTTGGTAGGAAGAAGTAGAAAGGGTTATGCATACACTAATTCCGTGCCTTTCTTGTCCTGATTGTTTCGTATACTGATGTGTGGTTTGGGAGTTTGAGTATGTTTCATTTAGGTGGTTTGCATAGATGAAGTAGAAAGAAGTAAGGTTGGTTGAAGGGTAATTATTTCTTGATGGAAGAATATAAAAAGTATAAACAGCTCAGCAATTGCTTAAGCAAACTCAGCTCTTCATTCCTTATCTACAATGCAAATAGTATACAAAATAAGGTTTCATTAAAGAGTGACTGTCACATCAACAGGAAAGAGAATGAAGACCTGCTATGCAGTATTATTAGATATATTGAATTTGTTGTCACCAAGATCAACAAAATACTGCTTCGAAGGACTACACACTGTGACACAGAAATAGCTTGACAATACAGAACTCTTCTTTGATGTAATAATTTTTTCATTTATTGTCATGGGGTTATACATCTAGAAAAAATGAATTTCAATTGATTGATATCTTGGGTCACTATTTAAAAAGTAATGTACCAGTCAGAAATCATTTATGATAACTGGCCACCTATTTTGAAAGTAAAAAAGTTAGAAACTTTCTATCACTTGATATCTCCACAACACAAAATAATGTGTTGCGCACGATGTTGAATGGGACTTCAGAAGTCATCCTGGCATTTCAGTTGAGGGACCAGTACTGAGGACAAATGTCTACAAATGCTAAAGAGAAGTGCTAGACAGACCTCTGCAAGACTTGATACAAGAAATATTGTCCCTGGGACTCTTATATCATCCCTAATATCCTCAATATGAGGAGGAAATTCACAGGAGTGAATGTGTTCTATGAAATCCTTTCACACAGATTTGGATGCTTGCTAGAAGGGGAGGCAGCCTTTTCCTTCCCCAAGCTGGATGACTGTCAAGCTGCTCAAACTCAAACTCCTGCCTTCTTCTACTCCTAGAAGAGAGCTCAGAATGATCTCCCCTAAAATATCCCCAGAAATCCTGAGAATAGCCTTGACTTCTAGATCCTAAGGTAGGAAGCTGACTGAAGTAGTCCAAGTGACAGGACCAGGGGACAGAGCAGCAACGGACGCATCCTCCATTTTTACCATTTGGAAGGAATTTTGTTTTTTTTAAAACGTGGAGGAGAGTCATGCACCATATTGAAAAGACAGCACGGAGCGGAGGGTGGGAGTGGAATGGGGAGACTGCCTTCAGGGCAAAGGGCACACTCCGGTGGTAGGAGCTGAGACAAAGACGGGACTCAAGATGACTCAGAAGCTTCATCCATGATGGAGAATACCGCTGGTGTGAGGTCTTCACAGCAGTGTCTTGAAAGAACATTCCTATGCACCACACAAAAGAGCTGGCATTTGACTATTGCCTGACAGAGACATGTGCCACCCAAGAGAGATCCTCAGACAGCACCACATATGCAATTAGACTTCTTTCTTTGCCTCCAGTCCCTCTTCCAATCTAGACTCTGCTGTAGGAACTTGAAGTAAAGAGGGGGAGGTGTGAAAGTAAGTGTATGCAAATTGTTTAGAGAGCACATAGGACTCAATGGATACCAGGGGACCGTTTTATTTCCCCTTCTGCCACTGCCTCGAAATGCTCTCAGCTCTCTTTTTTCTTACTGTTGGTGACAACTCAAGCAGGTATTGTGGCTTTCTGGCTTGTGATTTCTTCTGGTACTGTTAACATTTCTTTTTTCCCCCCTCATATGATAATTTAGGGAGAGGAATGGGCTTTTTAAACATGCCATTAAAGGTAGAAACCATGGAAGTAAAAAAAAACCCAGATTTTTAAATACTCTAATATATCAAAAGTCATAAATATACTTGACAGACAACAGACAAAAGTAAAAGGAACATTTGAAAAATATACAACAGTTGGAGAGTTAATCAGTCAACTCTTAGAAAACAATAGGGCTGCTGTAAGGTTCAATGAGCTCTACTACTATGTGACTTAGTAGCTGTGTGACTTCAGGCAATGACTGAACATCTCTGGGCTTGTTCCTCATCTGTGAAGGGGGAGTAATATCATTACCTACATCAGTGGGTTGTGGGGAGGGTTAAGTGCTCTAATTTATCTAAAGCACTTAGCACAGATCCCAGCAAAGAGTATGTGCTCAAAGAAATTCCAGCTTTATAGCCACATCACCATCATCAAATCTCCAAGTGGTACATTATGGGTAGTAAAAATTAATTTATAGGCATCTTTCCTCTTTTTGGAGTCTGTATTGTCATAGTTTTCTGCAACGAGCATGTGTTACTTTGGTAGGGAAAATACACAAACTATTTCAATTAAAAAAATAAGAATAAAGGCATTTGTAAGCGTCTGCCAACTTTACAAAGTAGAAAAAGGCAGCTGTGTGTTTCTCACTTGGGCTATTGCTGATCATCCTGTTTAGTTTGTTATATGTAATGTCCCTCAGAGTTACTGAATAGGCAAAATGGTTCTCTTCCAACGTAGGCAAGAACCATCTGGTCATTCATTGATAGAAATAAATAAGCATGAAGTATGCTTCCACTGATCAGGATGTATACACACAAGACAGGCAAAAGGCATAAAAACTTTCTAAAACATTCTCAGGAATAGAACCAAACATTTGGTATCACAGTTTAATGCCATGTTGTCATGCAGGTTTTACTTGTTTACCATGTCACGTCATTCTCTCTAATGAAAACTTACTCCTAGGACTCAGTTTCCTTTACCAGCATCACCATTCATTCTGGGCACAATTTTATAAGAAATAGACGAATGGAAAGATACTGATGTCATTGTCAGATGAAGAAAAACCACATGAGAGGCCCTGGCTCTGGTGCTCATTTAGGTTATATGGAAGGATGCAGGAAGGAGTTCTGGGATGTGTGTGTCACAGTATTTGAAATGGCTGCCCTCCACAAACAAGCCCGATTTACAAGAGAAGCACATATAAGGTAAAAGGGGTTTCAATTTTTAAACTACGTTACTAAGTACACATTTGCTTCTAAACTTTAAAGCAGTGCTGAATCGCATTTGGATAGAGTTATAGCATTGCTTTAAACACACGCTCTCCCAGATACACATACACCATGGAGGTAATCCAGTTACTCCTGCAGCACAGATGTGCATGAGAATGCTCTACGTGATTAAGATAGGGCTTTAAAGTTTGCTAATTAGAAACATCTCTCTTTCTATGATCAACACTAATGCTAGCTCCGAGTTCTGGTTGGTAGAAATTTAAATTTAAATTTGAAATTGAAGTTGCACGGACACCTTATGAGCTTCCTCTTGTTGCAGAACTGTGTTAAAGTGAGGGCCTTCAATAGCTAAACTCCGTCAATCAGGTCTGATGTTATTACACTGAGCCTGTCATAAATAGCATTTATCCGTTCTTGAAAGAAAGGACAGAAAAAGTCCTCAGTATGATATTTTAAAAATTATCTGGATAGGAAGAAATCACTGTCGTTTTAACAAATACCACAGCACTTTATTCTTATTATTAGCAAGATCCTTTGTATAAAGGCCAGAGGGCTGTTGAGGGGGTAAAAACACAATACTCTATAGGAAACTATTCATATAGTGCTTGGCACAAGTTATCGTATTTCAGTTTTGCAGAAATGAGGGTGTTTGCTGGAGAAAGTGAACCCAGAGTTACATTAAATGTGCTTATTTTTAAGTTTCACTTTTATTTTTGCTAGACTTAATAAATATCTAATTTTCAAACTATATGTTGTAGGAGAAATGCATGTCTGCTATTGGAGATTTTAAAGCTATACACAGATGAAGGTCCCAAAGGTAAAATGAGGCCACTTCCACTGGCTTCACATCCCCTGACCTAAGCCACCTGCATAGAGAAGCCAAGGTCACAACTGGGCTCCAGGGATCACGTTGACAAAACGATGTCTCCCTGGATTGGCAGAACCGCCCAACATCCTGGGGTCACTAAGTAATGCACCAGTTTAGGTCATGGCTAGTACCATGGCTTACTGGCTAACAAATACGGAAAACAACTCTGATATATTCTTTTTTTAAAAAAAATAAAGATTTATTTATTTATGCACACAAGCTGGGGTACAGGCCAGAGGCGTGGGGCGGCGAGAGGGTTCACCAGAGACAGAGGGGGGAGCAGAACAGGCAGATCTACGGAAATACACTGCTGAGGGGAGCAGCGGGCGAGGCAGGAGAGGTCTGCTGTGCCATGTGGGATTCTCCCTGGCTGGGCATCGAACTCGTGTCACCTCAGCCAATAGCTCCACAGTGCAGCGCTTAACCGCTTCGCCACCAGGGAGGCCCAACAACCTGGATATATTCTTTGGGAGAAATATACTTTATCACTTCTGCCTGCTACAATTAAAGAAGCTGTGCATCTTCAGGCCAAAGGCACTTAACTGCAAAACGCAGACCTTCCATTTTGTTTTATTTCTATTTTGTTCACAACTCCAGAGAGGTTGGTAACAATGCCAATTGAGTTTCCCTCTCATGGAAGTGTCACATATCTCCTAAAAACAGTGCAAGGAGGGGAGGTAAGATGAGTATATAAAAATTGGCCAGCAATAGGTAAGTATTGCTGGGCCAATAGAGTAATCTGGTGGAAGAGTAGTTTTTTTTTTCATTTATTAAATGTAAACAATTCATGGGAGTTGTTTTAAGGATTAGATGAAATAATATAGGATAATTGATGCATAGCAGACACTGCATCAGTAGATCCATTTCATGCCAGTTATTGCTCGAGAAAGAAAACACACCTTCTTAGGCTAGAAAAGCTGGCTGCCAATGTTTTGGTTGTCATTATTGGAGTCTCCCAAAAAAGTTCCAGAATTCATTGATGAATTAAAATATTTTCTTATATTTATTTTTATATCTACTCTAAATTCATCTGAATTTCTCTCCTTGACCTCGTGACTATCAATAGTCTCAGTAGTTGAACAAACTGCTCAAATGTCCAAGTAGCATGGATGGCAAACTATGAAGGTAATAAAAACCCATCACCCTTGCTCCAAGTTCTCTTCTTTCCATTATTTCTGATACAGCTGCACAAGACAGGCAAAGAAAACCATGGCGATATAGGAAAAACCTGTTTGAGAAATATATTCTCATCCTGGTGTTTTGTGGAGCTATTTGAGAATAGTCTTTTAAAAAACATGGCAGCAAAGTTTGGTGAGGTGGGGGAGGGAATGAATAGGCATGAACCCCACACGTAGAAACCAATAGCAAAATTTTCAACCTTAAGAACTCTTTTTCTTCTCCCACTTCCTCTTAATCAAAACACTTTCTAGTTGTAGTTCTTAGGTACTGAACAGTTTTCAAACAGGTAGGTAAATAAGTAGCTTCCTACTGAGCTACCGTCCACATTTAACTAAAGGCCATTTTGCCATACCTCATAGAAAGTAAAAGAAAAGTGTTGGAAACAAAGTCCCTTTGACATAATTTGGGGTGATTCATTTTTCTTAACTGTGTAAATTTACATAGGTAAACTACAAAAACAACTAAATGTTATTAAGGATAACAATATGATTTTATTGAAGAATGATCTTTGTAAACATTATTAATATGTTCATTAGTTGTTCATAACCATAGTCAGAACAGAGGGTTGGAAAAGTTGTCTAGAGTAGACTTTGTACTTCATTCACAGAAGTAAATATTAGGGGCCTCCCTGGTGACCTAGGGGTTAAGTCTTAGCATTATCTCCTCAATGGCCTGAATTCAATCCCAGGCCAGGGAGCTTCCCGCAAGGCATGGTGCAGCAAACCAATCCTGTCTCACTTGCTGCTCCCCTTAGCAGTATATTTCAGTAGATCCACCTGTTCTGCTCCCCACTCTGTCTCTGGTGAATCCTCTCACCCTCATACCTCTGGCCTATACCCCAATTCTTTTACACAAAAATAGATAAATCTTTTTAAAAAAGTAAATAGTAGCCCTCACAGCAATAAAACCTACTCATAATGCCCTTTCTAGAAAACCTTTCCATGACTAGGAAAACTTAATGAAACAGTTCCTTGTAAGTTAAATAAAAAGAGTGAATAATTTTCAAGACATAAAGCATGTGTCACACATTTCCAAGTTATTAATATTAACCTGGGGACTCTGAATGGGCTTGAGGGAATCTTTGAACTTCCTGTAATTAAACTATGTGTGCATAGGTATTTTTATTTGCATTTTTCTAAAGAAAGAATCCATAATTTTACCTGACTTTGAAAAGGATTTATAAGACCCCCATAATGTGGAGGAGTATTTATTCATTCTATGAATATATTTATATGACTACTCTTTGATAAGAACTCTACAAAGTATAGAAGTACAGGGAAGACATGGTACTTGACCTCTACATTTTAGCACCTACCAATAAATTGACTATGGGAAGTGAGGTAAGATCTTTAATCTTACCACCCTGCTAATTATCCTTTTCTCCCAAACCAACCCCACCCTATCTAATCTTCCCTAGATCTCACAATCTCCTTAGGGCAAATCTCCTCTACATAAAACATATATATATATATATATATATATATATATATATATATATATATATAATGACATTACAGGAAACTTTAACTGATGTCCAATTAAACTGAGGTGCATTCTCTATTATCATGAAAAGTTCAGCTTAAGGTCCACCTTCCTTAAGGTACTTTCTCTGAAACTCCTGAGTGCTGGTAGTACAGATGCTCTTCTTCAAATACCTTCATTTGTCCTTCTCACTAAAAAGTGAGCTCTAGAAAGTAGGAGTCATGGCTTACAGATATTTTTGTCTGCGTGCCTTCCTAGAATGGACCTACTTATAAAGCTGCTTCTTGCTAGAGATGAATAGACTTAAGGACATCTCTCTGACCTAGACTGAAACAAAAGCAGAAGGATGTCTTCTTAGAAGAAAATCTGAAGGGAAAAGATGTTGAGAAAGTAGAGGGGGAAAAATGACAAGAGAAGAGTCAGCAAAAGAATATGTGCCAAGAGAGATGGGAAGAAAAGTGTGCAACTGGAAGTACACCTCTCCACGGAGGGTGATTCCAGAGGCACCACAAAGCTCTGAGAATATTCTCAGACCTTAGGAGGTAGACACAATGCTGTTACTAATTGCAGTCAGAAGAGAATCCTCACGGAACTTGTTCATTCCTGTGAACAAAGCTGTAGCCAAGCTAAGAGGCATGTTGTCTTCCTACAGCATGAATCTTAGTGGGAGATGGAACTTGCCAAGACTCATAAAATGTACCCACTTCTGTTCACTGGAGTAAGAATGAACACACTGCCAGACAAAGCTTGTGATGCTGTGGATCTTATTGTGATTACACATCAAAAATTTCAAAATACTGGGGAGTTGTAAAATAGATTGATGTCCAGGACGCAATCCCAGAGACTCCAATTCAACAGATATGGGTGGGGGCCTGGGCACTGGAAGATGTTCACATCAGATGATTCTCACATGTGACCAGGGTTGAGAATTTCTATAACTGATCGCTCAGAAGAAAATTCAAGGACTTGGTGGGAAGATTGTTGTGGGAGGGTATGAAGGTACGGTGTTTCTCATACTTTCTCTCGTTTTTTTTTTTTTTTTTAATGGGTAAGGGTATGACATCAGAAAATAGAATATAAGGAACAAACAGGTGGCTATATGGACAGCATTAAGAATTGGCTTTTTAAACTTCAATAAAGGGAAGAATATATAGAAAGAAGCCAGGAAACAAAATCCTAATTTGCCCATATCACTAGGAAGCCTTTTTAGAAGATGGGGGCGGTGGAGGGGGGAGAAGGAATGAAGGAGAGAGAACACAGACAATACTGCTAAAATCTAAAATCATGGGACCTAAAACAAAGTAGCAAGTGATAAAAATGCCCAGAAAGTTTCAGGGGAAAATTAAAGGGAAATCAACAAGGATAAAAATTTTGAGCCTGAGACAATCAATGCATGAGCCTGTACATCAATGCATGAAGTTCAATTGATTGATTTGGAATTTTTATGCAAGATGGTGTACTCTGAAGGGATATTATTCATTTCTAAGATGCTTCAGGTAGAATGCAGAAGGGGAGGCAGTGTAACAACTAAGAATACAAGCTTTGGAGTATTAGGATTCTGGGTTCAAATCTTAGTTTTATCACTTATTAGTGGGATAGCCTTGGAAAAATTAACTTCCCCAAGGCTCAGTTTCTCTATAAGTTAAACAGAGAAAATTAAATCTACATTCATTGAAAATAATAAGTTAAAATACTGAGCATCAAATGAGCTCAGAAGTATTAATAACCTAATGCTGAATAAAGCACATAGCAATCCCGTAAAACATGCAGACCTTTTAGTAATAGTGCTATTTTTAAGAATAAAAGCTGCCCAAAATGAAAACTTTGTCAAGGAAAAAAATTTACTCAAAAGAGGGAGCTAAGTATATGCTATAAGTCATATGATCTTATAGATCTGACTGAAGGCGGACATATTTCGGAAAAAATTCAGACAATATTTGTTGTGGAAGTATACTCCAGACTGCCAAACCAGGTAGAGGACATGGTTAGGTAACAAAGATTACAAACGTGGCACAGAAGTAACATTATGGAGTGGTGGGGGATTTCAACCATGAGGACACCATCTGGAGTCTTGCTTGGCAAAAAAACAACATTGGATAAATTCTTGACTTTGCTGAGAGTTTAAGCTCTAAGAAGGCAGATGAAGCAAGTGGGGAAAACTACTCTTCCGGACTTAAATCAGATGATCTGAGATGGAGAGGTGAAAAAAGGGGTGCAGAAATGATCAGAAACTTGAAAGAAAGTGGTCACTTAGCATTGTGAAAATCTTAGCAATAGAGATAAAAATATGGAGACAGTAAGATTTAAGATATGTTAAAGTGAGAGAAACATTTCAAAAACCTGAGAATAGAGAGGGATTTTCCCATGGAAAATGACAATGTGGAAAGCACAAAAAATATTCTGGACTATTAATATTCTGGAGATTTAAAAGGAAGGGACTAATGTCTCAAAGCCAGAGGACCTCAGGGTATGAGTAAGCCACGTGGCTGCAGAACAAAGCTCAGAAGACTAAATCCCCAAATATCAAGAAATATGACATAGTCAAGCAGTCCGCTTGCTCTCTGATGAAGAGGGAAGAATCAGGGGGGATGGGTGTAAGTGAGCAAATGTCATTTTGAATCTTTTTAAGGTAAAATGTATGGACACTCAGAGCTGCACCTTTGAACATACTGACCACTAAGATACCTGCCAATGAAAGATTCTAGGATTATTTTTAAAATCTTTCACTGAGTTAGAACAGAGTCCTGAACAGTCCAGAAGGAAGTCCAGCTTCCAGGTCTTAGATTAAGCCCTACCCCCAGCAAGGGTAGGAGTTTCACACACCACCAGGCTCCCCATCTCACTTAGTTCTTTGCCTGCTGCACCAGTTCTGGGATGACACCACCCGCTTGTGTTTGTACTACAGCACCTGGCACTAAGCCTGGCACTGAAACTGTTAGCCAGTTGTTTTTCATTGGAATGCAGATCCTTGTTTGGGACCTGTATGGCAAACCTTGCTTTTTCTTGGTAAAGGTTACAAGAGGGTGAGAAGTGGAGGACAATAAATGCCATCTTTAACTTTAGATTCCATCTCTTCTCCATTTTCTAAGAAAATTCTATTTGAAAAATGGAAAAATATCTTATTTGTTTAATTCAAGTTGCTGAAGTTCCTCCTTCCACCCTACTTAATGTACTAATAGATGTTTTATTTTATTTAGATGTTTCAATTAAATTAAGGTTGTTTTGAACCGTTCTCCTTTAAGTTGCCGACTGCCTGAATGACTGCTTTGTTTTGTTCTCTTTTATTTTGTTTTGTGGGGAGGAAGGGTTGGGAATGAACACTTTAGTGGTAGCCTCAAACAAATTCCCTTTTTTTGAGGTTTGGTCTCTCAATACTCTACCAACACTCACAGGCAAGGAAATCTATCTACTCTGATGTATAGCTTATCCTCTAGTCATATCTTCTAGTCATCTGTGATAATAGACAACACAGCAACTCTCAACAGAGATGGTTTTTCAAGTTCAAACACAAAAATATCCTACGCTTCTTAAAAGAATGTATGATAGCTTTCATTTCCTTATTCAACAGATGCTACTTTAAAAAAGCATTATATTTTTAATCAGCATTACAATTTAAACTTGTAAAAAGGCCGCAATTATTTTATAATAAGAAACCATCATCACCAAGTATCTATATGTCAAATGCAAAGAACATAATGGTTATCAATTCACAAGGCAACTTAATTTAAGTTAACACTTGACAGATGTTTGAAACCTTTGAGGCATATATCTGTCAAATTTCAAAGAGGCCAATAATAATGGTGTAAGTAAAAGAAAGGTTTAAACATTTTCTTCATTTCAACTGTTCTGAGAACAGTATTGGCTTATAATCTAGATAGAAATATTTCTTTAAAAATAAGGTAGATAAGGTAGATCAATTTAGTTAGATTCCATTTACTCTAAACATACAGGTCTTTTCTCATCCATTCAAGGATTTTTAATGTAGTTTTGCTAAAAGGAGCTGCAAAGAAATCAACCTTAAATCACCTAGCCCTTCCTTATTTGGCTGCATCTTTTTATTAAACTAATACCAGGATACCAGAGCATGTAATTTCCTGGTTGGTGGAAATCCCTCTAATCAGGATATTTAGAATTGATGTCTCCTTTAGCTGTACTCTTTTTGTATTGTACACAACGCAGAGGGAAATGCTATCATAACACTTCAATAGTTAAGTGACTTTATGAGAAAAATAGTTCCAAATGTTTCCTAAAACCTTCCAAACCGCACCAAAGAACATTATCATCATATTATGTTTCCCCATTGCCTCCATTATTTAAGCTTGCCTCTCTTGAAATGATAGCTGGATGAGAGACTTAGCTTTATGTAATGTATAAATTGTTTCAGAAGGAAAATCCTTGGCTGCATAATTATTATATATAAAGACATGCCAGATAATTTAATGTTTTCAATGGCTTTTCTTTATTAATTGACAAAAGACTATACTTAATGCTTTATTTTATGCAAGAGCTTTTGGGAGAATTTATTTTTTTTGTCTCTAACACAAACTATCCAAACAGGTATTGTATAATTCTATTAAATATAGTATTAACACAATAAAAATGCCATAAAGTATTATATATTATGTTATGCATTAACAATATCTATATTTTGGGAATAGTTATGTAACCAATATACACTTTTTGAAGTGACATAATAATATATTTCTGAGTCCAGAATCAGAAAGAACCTTAATGGAAGGTTAACACTGGTATTCAGCCTATGATGCGCCTTCTGCAATTGCAAGTTGCTCCACTTTAATGTTTTTGAAAGGTTTTGGTGGATTTAATACTAGTAGTATGTTCAATAAATAGCAATAGCCTCAAGGAGAAACAGTCCAAATGCCATCAACGTAGACTAATCAACAAATTGTCGTATATACAGAGGATGGAATATTTTTCAGTCACAAAAAGGAATGGAGAACTGATACATGGCAGAACATGGATGAACACCGAAACCATTATTCTAATGGAAAGTCATCAGTTACAAAAAGATCACGTTATATAATTCCATTTACATGAATTGATAAGTCCACAGGGACAGAATATATTAGGTGGGGAGAGGAAAGAATGGGAAGAAACTGCTTAATGGGTAAGGGGTTTTACTTTGGCATCATGGAGCCATTCTGGGAACTAGTTAGAAGGATGGTTGCACACCTCTTTGTGAATGAACTAAATGCCACTGAAGTGTTCACTTTTTGAAGTTATTTTTATGTTATGTGAGTTTCACCTCAGTACATTTTCAAAATGGCAAATATTTGCCATCTAACATAAGGAGTTGTCCTTCAGCACTGAGTGGAAGACAGAGTGCATGAACACCCTCTGTGTGCTTGGGGTACGTCACCCTGCAATCAAGGCTGGTTTGTCTCTAGGTCCTCAGAGATGTTGTGTGCCTTAAACAGAGGGACCAAATGGTATCAGCCCCAGTGGTACCAGCACATGTGTCACATATGCCAGAAGATGTTGAAGACTGAGAGGTGGGAGTGAGGGAAATGAGGCAGGGGTAGGAAATAAACAACCTAGAGCCTCTTAATTCTATTTTTGACCTTGAAGAACAGTTCTTAAGTTTTACATACAATATTCCACAGACACATGTTTCAGATAGTCATCTCAAAAAGCAATATACATTCATCAATGGGTAAGAAGAACAATTTTCTACTTTATTATCAAACCCTTTTAGACATATGTAAGGCCTTCAGACAAAAAGAGAAAAGGATTTTGGAATTCTGGCAATATAAAAAATGAATACAGAAAGTTCCTTACAACAATTCAGTGGTTCAGTTCCATTAAAACTTTGTAACGTAACACTTCTATATAGCAAAATATTTTAGAAGGAAAATAATTTCACTGCTTTCATTTCAGAAAGAGTATCAACTTGAATTACAAGTACTTGGTTGAAATCTCAACTCTGCCTCATATTGTGTGATACTGGTGAAAACAGTGATCTCTCTGAGTCTCAACAATGACTGTAAATAATGCCCATGATTTTGTGAATTAAATTAAAATGGCTATGCCTGACATGGTAAGTGTTCAAAAAATGTTTTCCTTAATACCGTATGACTGTCTACCTAGTTAAAAAAAATCTATACATAATCATTCATTGTTATGAATGTCTTAACAAAATCAGTAATAAGAAGCATAATCCGGTGATAGGAGTTTCTTCGTGGTAAGACTTATTTCACAGCATTTGATATATATGTATACATTGGGGAGTAGAATGGAGAGCCGATAATTAGATGGTAACATGTTTGAAAAATGTCCTCAAAATGTTTTATTTGTGGGTAAATGAAGAGTAAAAGAGTTATTCCTGATAGTTAGGGGACACGGAGTCATAGCACAGATCTCCGACAAGGAGCATAGCACAGATCTCACCAGAGGCAAAGACTTGCCACTCTGCAAATACATGTTAGTGTCACATCTCAATGCCAGTTCTCAAAATGTTTTGCTTGTTCAAGAGTTCAAAACAAGACTACACTCTGTCTAATGTCTAAAAACATGAAATAAAGTGTTGCAGTTTCCTTTAAACAATTTATCCATTATTGGGTACTTTCACAAAAATAAGAAGCAACTATAGTATACTCTGTATGGAGTGCAATGGAACATTCAAACATAATTCAAAGAATATTGCTACTGCCGGCTGTGGAACTTACAATGTGGGTGGGAGGGGGCAATAACAACAAGAGCAGAGCTCATAAAGACTTGAATGTAATTCTTATCTTTTCCTGTGGACTTACCATGCTCAATAGTTATATAAACTAATACTGTATAAGAAATTTAACATGAATTGAGGGCAATAGAAATTAAATTTAAATTTAATTTAAAATTAAAATTAAGGGATGGGATGTGGATTTTAAATTATTTTCTAAAGGAGTATGAAGGGGCACAAGATGGAGAGAGTTTACATGATAGTAAACATAACACGTAAAAAAGAGAACCTTTGTTTTTACTTATTTTCTGGCAGAAAAAAAATCACTTCTCTCAGGCATTTATGTAAATTTGGACTCTGAGGACCACACAACTGAAATTTCTATACAACCACAGGATTTGAGACCCAGTAGGGACCAGAGAATTCTGGAGTCTTGCTCCCTCATTTTTTTTCGGGTGGGGGAACCAAAGGTCTAAAAAGCACCTTTTTCCCTACATGCATTCTGGAAAGTACTAATTCCTTGGGATTTTATTAAGTACTCTAGGGGAAAATTTGTGGTTAAGTAAAATTTGGAACTACTAGATTAATAAAGTTAGACAGATTTATTTACTGCAGGGACTCTCAAATGCAAAGAGTTAAATATGCAAATGTGCTTTGTGAATATATACAGGGAAGGAAAACATGCAATGTTGCCTCCCCCCACCCCCACACCCATTTTCTTTTAAAGGAGTATTTTGTGGGACTACAGGTATAAAACACTTTAAGGGAACACTGTTCTAGAAAATATAACTATGCGTACTCTGATTTTGTCGAAGTCAGAGTTAGAACCATGTTTTCTGGGCTATGGAGCTTTTTATTATCATCACTTTGATAAGCCCCTGAAAGAATAAGAACAAGCTTGGGGTAAACTATTATAAATGTTTGATTTTGTTCAATATTAGAAGTTAAAGATGCATTTTTTTCTGGGAATATTCACAAATCAAATATGCCATTTGCTAAGATCTCTGGGGGTAATGCCGTGTCTTTGATATCATCCCATAAAATGAAAATCTTTTCCTGATTTCTATTGAGTCACTTCTATTTCTAAGTAGAGCTTTACAGGAACCAGAAAGGCAAAGAAGCAACAATGAGTACTGTGCTATCCATTTCAAACACATTCACCAGCATCGGCCTTGGTTTATTCCTTCTGTTTTTCCCCCCTAGTTGAAGTAACATTGGTTTACAACACTGTAAACGATTTAGGGGAATAGGATCACACCTCCTCAGAAGGCCTTGGTGCTCTTACACTTCTTTCAATTGTTCTAGTGGACTAAAGGCTTGTATGGAAATCACTTGATGAAATGCCATTGAAGTCACTTGAATACTTCTGAAAAAAGTATTGGCCAATTTGCTGAGAATCTCATCTACTTTAAGAAATATGTGACACTCTGTACGAGCGATAAAAATAGAGGCTATGCATTATCCATTTCTAATAACAAAGGATTCTGTAATTAATATATCCCCTCTGCTGTCATGGATTATGATTTCTTTTTAATATTCTACAAAAGGTAGGGGAAAAAGTTGGCTTTTGGAATATTTTAAAATTATTTTTAAAGTTCAAGGCAGGAAAAGTCCAGTACTGAATATTAACTTTTAGGCTAGTGTGTGCAGGTATACGTGATATGAGCACCGCAGCAGTGCCATCTGTACAACCTCAGAATGCAAAAGATTCTCACGGCTATTGTTTTCCAGAAGCCATTTTATTGTATTATCACATGTTCCATTAACTTGCACCGTACCTTGTTCATTTATTTTACTGGATTTTTTTCTTCAAAAGAAGAAAAAAGTGTTTAAAATGGTTTTTCTGTTTGCCCTACTTGCAGGTCTAGGACTATAAGTTAGTTTTTTTAAGACATTCTTCTCTCCTCTGCTCTATACACTAAAAGTATCCTGCGAACTATATATGTCACTAAGACCCTAAAAGTTCATGGCCATGAAGATAAGAGGATCTTGCAGTAAGGTGTCAGAATCCAATAACTGGAATGGAAGAAAAAAGGCCGAAAGAAAGATGGGATGGAGTGAAATAAGTTTATGAGGAAAGAAGCTTAAATAGGTGAAAATCTAAAATCCCACACGAGGGGGACTGAAAAGAGAGACTTCAAAGAAAGGACTCAGGTATCAGATGATGGAAAAGAACTCAAACCCAAATACTGACACACCTGTCAGTAATTCAAAGCTCCTTACTTAACATAGAAGATGCAGGCATAAGTCTCAGGGAAGCAGATTTATTAGCATTAGTTTTTATTTTGCTAAAAGAAATATACTGAATTAACTCATCTCTTTAAAAATGTACTCCAATTACGTAGTCATCACTGAAAGCATATGAGCATATTTTTATTTTCAGAGTTGGTGACATATTTCAATTATTCATTTACTCATCTTTGTCACCGATGCCTTTAAAGAAGATTTATTGTGCCAGATACTGTGCTAGGTACTAACTCTGCCCTTGAGAATTTCATTATCTCATATTAAATACACTCAAAATTGCTGAATTTTAGGATTGAGGTATTTCAACTCATAATCAGAAAGTAGAATTCAAAAGAAGCTAACTGAAGTTTGTAGAAAAAGTCACCTGTCCACTAAAAGATAGATTTAAAATGCCAAAGGATTTCCTAAAGGCCCTAAAATGGCTAACTTGGGTAAAGAGCTCCCAGACACAATCAGAACAACCTAAGCCCTTCTGCATCACCTGAGGAAAACATCGGTCCCCCAATCTCCCAACTTTTATTCCCTAGTGGGAAATATGTGAACATGTATGTGGGTGAAGAAGACAACGGGGAAATTTCATTAGCAAATATGCAATAGACAAACAGGTCATTTATAACAGTAGCTTAGTTCTGATGGCCAGGCCAAGTTCTATACCATTATCTTTTCACTGTCATTTTCCAGGTACCTGACCAGTAATTTTGCATCGTCTTTGTAATCAGTGAACAGAGAAGCAATTCATTTGAGAGAGGTAGCTACAAAGGAATGAATCCTGCCTTGATTTTCATAGGTTTTGTATGAAGTCACACTTACATAGTGATATCTGGAATTAGGCTGGTTTAGTAAAAAAGACAAATGGCTATGAAAACTTTCAGGGTGTCCTTCATGTCAAATCTGTGAATTGAGCCCTGGCATCATATCAGTTTTGTTAGAGCAGTGGCATTTGCTAAATTATAGCAGGAGACAGGTTTCTTTCTAGTTTTTTCCTTTTCTTTTGGCGACTTAGATCAAAAGAAAGGTGTACACTTTATTTTTAATCCCATTACTCCACATGAGCCCAGACAGAACATCAAAGACAAGGGATGCAGGTTTAACCATTAGCACCAACATAATCCAAAGTTGAAAATCTTTTCCAGATAGCTACCTCACTTTGAAATAGACCATATTTGTGTTGTCCAGATTCACAATTACTCTCCACTGTGTTTTAATTTTTACTGTGCTTAAAAGAAAAAAATATCCAAGCTTTGTGATTTTGCCCTACAGCATAAAAGCAAAAGTTGTAGGGCAATCTAATATTATTAGAATAAAATGCACTTCACGTATATATTTTTTTCAGTTGGCTCAGCTGTCCATCTCAATTTCACAAAAGGGGGAAAAGTGAATCAAATGCAGTTGCAAATTGTATTTGAGGTCAATGCTTCTCCACATCTGAAGTCTATTGAAAGCTCCGAGTAAGAACTTGGGGAACAAATCCTTTCTGTTCAAAAGATGTATTAGTGAAGAAATTCTCAAAAAAGAGCATACAATTCATCAGAAATCATACATTTCTTTTTTTTGTCCAAACCAGATAATAGAATAAAGTTGCAGGTTTGAATTCTTTCCAAGGGGGGCTTGGAAAGTGTGGAAAATAATTCATATAGATTTTGCATTAGAAAATATACCCTAAGCAGTGGAAAGATACACAATATTTCATAATGAGATATTCTGGGCATCAACAATCAAATTGTACAATGACAAAGGAATTGGTACTGGTATACTGCCCTGACTTCAAAATGTCCTCAAGTATTAGCTGGACTGAAAACTGATTTTGTGGAAATATGTGGTGGTTGATTTGAGAATTCCCAGTAACTTCATTATCATCGCCGCATCAACAAGAACAAATAAGTTTCTACCACTTGCAGTGCTATCACCAGCCTCGGGGCACACAAAGAGGTAGGAAAGGCATGTCTGCGACAGCATCTCTGCTTTCAGGATTCCTCCCAGAAGAGAGAGACTGTGGTGTATACAGAAACACTGAAATCACAGAACAATCTATGCTAGTGGCATAAGCCCCAAATGTTAGAGAAATTTTGCAAAGGAAGCTGTAGTTCAGTACTAGGGGAAAAAAATGAAGTTATTTCATAGAGAAAGGAGAAGCTGACTTTGGACTGTGGTTTCAGAGAGAATGGAGGAGTGAAGAGAGCATTTCAGGAAAAATAAAACACAAACTTAAGTTTACAACCAGAATAGAGAGACTCTGTGTGTATAATCAAATTACCCTCATTAAATCTTGTCAGCACATGTCTTTTATTTTACCAATGAGGAAATTGAGACTCAGGGAGATTAAAAACTTAAGATCATGCACTTACTTAATGGTAAGTGCAAGATTTGAATCCAGTTCTGGTCCTAAAATTCATGTTCTTTCCATAATACCATTGTGCATCAAACAGAAGGTAGAACACGATGAGCAAAGTGCAAATGTAGGAAAAATGTGGATGGTATACTTGGAGAAGCATGAATATATTCACTGCAGTTCACAGAGGGGAAAAGAGAGATGAAGCAGGCAGGGAGGGATTGTAAGGCTTTAGGTGGAAGGCTAAGGAATGTTGCTTTCATTTGGAAGTCGTAGTACTAAGTTTCAATATGTTTTAATAAGTTAATATGTTTTAATAAGTTTTAGGAAGGTTAACTTACCCATGGTGCGTAGAAAAGTTTAAACGTGAAGGAAAAGAAAAGTGGTTAAGGCTAAAAGCAGAGCAAACTGTAACAAAAGACACTATTTGTGGTTAATGATGTTCCATAAGAATTGAAGAGACAGTCAAATGCAATACACACTACCTAAACAGTTATGATATAGGCTCACTGTTGATTATGCAATTTTGAAATTACCAAGTTTGATGCTGACATGAACTACATGTTTAAATTCACACAAAATGGTGAATGAAGACTATCTTCTGAAGACAGAAAGGAAGGGATGGCCTCCCATGCTTCAGATGGAGAATCGTAACCAAATCTCTAGGACCAGGCTCTCTGTGTACTTACACAGGCAACTTACAAACACTACCAAATCAAAACATTTAAAACCCAGAACCGAATCTTATATTGGGAAATGAGAACGCTAACATTATCAGACCAAAAGGCCATGTTAATTTTATCACTAGGTATCAGTATCCTATTTGCAGAAAATGAAATTTTAGCTAACTAAGGAATAGTAAAGGTTAATATTTTTGTTTTGTTTTTCATTAATGTTTTCATTTGAAGAGCAGCTGTGATCCACTACTGTATCATAAATCTATTTCTACTCTTGCAGCAGAATTAAATTAAATGAAACTTAAAACTACTTTTCTAATTATGTATGCCAAGATTATATGATATAACATACTTTAAGAAGAAAAGTCACCAAAAAAGATTTCAGTGACTCTTCAACTTTAAGGTGATTGAGCTCAATTCTTTCAACAATCTTACAAAATCACATAATATATTGAGTTGTCAGAAAAGTCATGATGTATTTTTTTTTGTTTTCTATGCAAAAATGAGTCAGGATTCCTTTTGCATGGACACTGTATTATCTTTTCTGACAACCCAATAGAAACGTAAGCAGAAAAGGCTAAAAAAAGTTTTTCTTAGAAGACTCTAACTCCCATATTACTGGAAAATATTGAAACTTAGGGTCCTTCGCCATAATTATAACAATGAGAGACAGGAAGCACTTTTGTATCCTTATTTTCTTTTGAGGAAACTAATATTCTTCTTGTGAACATTCTGGTGTGTACACACACTATTTGCTACGTAGATTCTGTCTTGTCTGTGTGTCTGTCAGAACAGGTTTAATCACAGAGGTAACCTCTCTCAGGATTATAAATCAAAAGTCCAGGTTATTTGGAAAAAGACACTCAAAGAGCAGGACTGTTACAAGGGACTTGTAAGGAGAGTTCCCTCCTGAAAGCTCTACCCAATGGCAGTAAAGAACTGCAGGCAAAGGCAGCTCACATAAGCTGTAGAGAAAGTTTCTCTTTTTTATGCTAACTTATGCCACCCACAATATTGATATCTATGCTGAGCTCTCTTATCTGAAATCCATGATGAAATCCTCATGCAGGGAGTTTGGAATCTTACAGTTTGTCTAATCTGGGATACACTTGACATAATTTGAAGATTTCCACAGTGCCAGTTGGGTTCTATTCCACATCCAATAGGTATTACTGTCAAGTCTGTATATTTCTAATAATATACTATGGCTTCATGTAAGATTGAAGCTTGATTTTTATTGATGAAATATTTGACATGCATTTTATTTGAAAGATTAGGGTAACTTTGAAGAAAGTAAAATGTTAAAAAAGCAAACCCACACTATGTGATGTATTGGACCTGGTATCCTCCTTCTTGTGTATATTATAGTAACTAATTGAATGCTACAGTGGCTTTCTGTCACCCTATATAGTGAAAAGAAGTTTTAGTTACCCATTTATGAAGGCATTCACCTATTTGTTCCAAAATAGCTTCTTGGTAGAGAGAAAATGAGGCACTTAATCAGTCTACTCAAAGCACAGTATGAGAAAAATTAATACTCAACGAAAAATTACAATCCTCGGAAAACTTGGAAAAAAAGAAGAAATAGGGCCTCCCTGGTGGTGCTGCGCTGCGCTGTGGAGTGCTGCGCTGTGGAGCTGTCGGCAGTGGGTGATGCAAGTTCGATGCCCAGCCAGGGAGAATGCCACATGGTGCGGCAGACCTCTCCTGCCTCGCCCGCTGCTCCCCTCAGCAGTGTATTTCTGATCTGCCTGTTCTGCTCCTCACTCTGTCTCTGGTGAACCCTCTCGCTGCCCCACACCTCTGGCCTGTACCCCAGGTTGTATGTATAAATAAATCAATCCTCAAAAAAAAAAAAAAAGAAGAAATAAAGTCACTATGTAACTAAAAATTACCACCCCTGGGAAACTTAGATTTTAATGACAAGGCGAGTCAGGATTCCTTTTGCATGGACACTGTATTATCTCTACCTATTTGAACAAATATATAGAAATATATGCATACACACATACACATATATGGATATACATTCAGAAATGAAACCAAGAAGTTAGGTCATTTTATCAGGCTTTGCAAATTAACAGCAACATTTGCAAATGGATATTTGCTGCTATTTAATAACAGTTTATGGCAGCACCCTTTCAGGGCTCATTTTTTTTTTAAAGATTTGTTTTTTTATTTTTATTTATGCATATAAGAACTGGGGTGTAGGCCAGAGGTGTGGGGGAGTGAGAGGATTCACCAGAGACAGAGTGGGGAGTAGAATAGGTGGATAAGTGAAATGCACTGCTGAGGGGAGCAGCTGGAGAAACAGGAGAGGTCTGCTGAGCCATGTGGGTGAGCTTCCTGGCCAGGGATCAAACTCAGGCTGTAGCGGTGACAGTGCTGAGTCTTAACCCCAAGGCCACCATGGAGGGCCTCCAGAGCTGTTTCTTTATTATTACTGTTATTGTTAGAGATCATTATAAGGAAATTGATATTTGTTTTTCATTTTGAAAACATATTTCATACTCTTGAAGTTAACCGGATATGCCATCAAGAAATGGAAAAGCAATCATTTTCAATTACTCAACAATGAAAATCATTAACTTGCAGAAAGTTATCCTTAATTATTAAGAAAAATACCAAATCATCTGTTACTGGATTAATCACAGGAAGTCCAGTGAGTTTTTGAAGAGTAAAACAGGCCGATGTTTCAGACAGATGAGAGAATGCTACATCTCATCCTGGTTTCTTCAAATCTTTTTGCACACAGGGAAGACAGAAAATACTAAATATGCAGTACATATCTTACCAGATTAGTTGCTGAAAAGAAATAATACAAAGACCTTGGGAATCAACAAACTAATGTGGAGCTAGATGTACATGCCTCATACAACTGGGGAGTAACACAATACATCATGTAGCCAAGTGATGAATCCAGTCATTAATATACATGGACTTTAGGAATTCAGAGAAGGGAAGCAACAATGTAGGACAGAGTAGCTTATGGCAATTACATGCTTAATGTAGAAAACATCCTTCTCTTTCTTTCAAATGCTCACTCATTTAAAAAGTGCTTGTTGAGCTTTCACTACATGTCGAAGCAGTGGCATATAAGGTAGGAAGAGTCCTATGGTGTCTACAGGCTAACTGACAGTGGTGGAGCTATTTGGAGGGTCAATAAAGCAACTCAAAATAATTTATGTTATTAAATTTTTACAAAGGAAAAAAATTGTAGCTTCTTTAGAGTAAACTAAATTGTAGCTTCTTTAGAGTAAACTAAATGGCCAAAAGTAGTAGAAAGAAGTGCCATGGTCCTGGTTTCCCTTAACTCAACCCTTCCCATCATCAGGTTTTCTCCTCCCTTTCTCCTGCCCCCCTCTCCCAGGTGTTCTTCCTAACTCTCACTCTCTCATTCTCTTTCTCTCTTCTCTTTCTCTCTCTCTCTCTCTCTCTCTCATACACACAACACACACACACACCCCTCCACATGCACACACAGGTCCAATGTGCAATACACATTTTCACATAGGAACATCTACTTTATAACTCATAGTTAAAGTGATGGGGTAGCTAAATTGTTAGAAGAAAGCGAAGAGGCAGTTTGCCTACTGGTGTTAGCATTTGCTGTAGCTATTCCTGGCACTGGGCAACACATGTTTTTAATAAACTTGTAAAAACAGTGTAGATCTAGCTGTAAATATGTTTTACTTGATAATGTAGTCTGAATATAATGATTAGATTGACAGTTGTTGGGTTTTTCCCCCCTAAAAAAATCACAGTAAAATACAAAGACAAATAGTTTGAATGATGAGGCCCAAGACAGTACCATGATACCAACACTGTGTGATAATTATTGTTTATGACAACATTCAATTTACAGTAAAAACATGCTGCTGTTTTCCTTGTTCTCAGCATTACACGTTTTGTTTAGTCTCTTAGAAATATCCAGCTCCATGTGAAGTAGCCTATATCTATAATTAGAACTAGGCCACACAATCAGAAGCCTGTCAATATTGTGGCAAGGAACAAAACAACGGAACAAAAACTGAAGATACTGATATATGACTTGGAAAAATTAGCCTTTAATGCAATATATTCATTTCAATTTCTATTATTGTAAAAACAATGCAATTGCCACAAAAATGTATGATTAGTGAAATACATACATCAGTAAATAAAATATAGATTATATTCTCATCAACATATATGAGTGAGATCCAAATTTGACACAGTATTATTTAAAAACTTCCCAAAAATATTCATCAGAAACTTTCTGAGATTTTAAACTTCACTTGCTAGGACTAAAAGCCAGTCTAATAGTTGCTTATTAAAAGGCTCTTCTCTAATAGCTAAACAATTATTGTGGAGTCCCATTTAGAATGGAATCATACATAATGTCAATGGATTAATACTGTTTCATGGCAAGTTATCAGAGACCAGTATTTCTTAGATTTGGGATATCTAAGTCAAATATTATATTTAGTATATCAAGAAAAATCTGTTGTCCATAGGCTGGCACAATTAATTAAGAAATCCACTTAATAAAGATATGGTAGACACATAATACATTTTAATATATCCTTTGTAGGTCAGAATTGGGAGGGAAAGAAGTTAACAATTTATAAAAAAAAATTCTATAGCTCATAATATAACTTTTACAAGTCACAGATCTACATCTCTCACCACCAAATAATAGCTAGATTTGGAATTAAATGCTAATCAAACTTAACACTAATTAATTTTACTGTCATACTTTTGTATCCTTTCTGACAAAACAGAAAAGCAAAAAGATATTTTTCCAAAACTGACTAAATGTAGAGAACGAGGTAAATCGTTGGAACATGAATGACTACCAGGCCACTTCAAATTTTAGATAGACCATCAAGAGAAAAATGGTCTTAATGTCCCCAAAGGGAAACAGTAAGAATAATGAGGTTATAAGGAGAGGAATTTTCTAATGATCAAAATTGTCTAAACCTAAATCAGCCACGTTAGTAGGTAATGAGTTCTCTTCTATTGGAAGAAGCAAATATTGGCTAGGCATCTATTTAGTGGGGATGATTTAGAGAATACTAAAACACTTGAGATGGAATGCCTTTATGACTCATGGATGAAACGTTAGTAATAATGATAGCAAGGGTGACAGCTTTCTAAAGCATACAACTTGAAGTTGGAGATAAAAAGGACAATTAATTTTTTAAAAATACACTTTTCCCTCATTCTTGTTCTAAATGACAGTAACTAAGGCTTAACAGTTTACCTAAATCATACACAAACACACACACACACACACACACACACACACACACACTTATAAATATTTCCTAAAATAGACTTAGATGCTTCTTTTTTGTCAGTAGTCAGCTGTATTAGGGGAGCAGTTTCATTTTCCTTTTAGTTAGTGAAAGCACATGTGCCCTCACCCCCCCCAGAGTTTATTTTGTTTTTATTGCTTCAAAGTATATACATCATTCTGTAGTTTTGTGGGGTTTTTTCTCCACTTAATATATCATGGACATCTTTCTGATCAGTAAATATGAACCCACTTCATTCTTTTAACAACTGCATAATATTCCACTGGGGACACACACACACACACACACACACACACACACACACACACACACACACCTTAATCTATACATATACCTAATAGCTATTTAGGATGTTTCTAAAATATTACCTCAGTAGTTCTTATCCCAAGGCTATCTGCCTGTGCCTATGAAGGCATCTCTTTTAACAAACCTTTGCCTTTGAAAAGCAGTAGCAACAGCATCTCCCTATCCATCTGTGCCTACACAGGTACCTCTTACTCTTTTATCATTTTCTTTTTTTGTAATATATATTTTTATTGTTATTTATGTCTTTTACATTTTGTATTCCCCTTGGGTAGCCCACCACCAATTCACCCGTGATCCATCTCCATGGTCCCTTGTGTTCTTTTCTATTCCATTTTGTGCGCTTTTCCTTCCCTCCCTCCGCCTCCACCCCCCACCCCCAGTGATTGTCTCTCTCCTAGTTGGTTTCCTTATAGTCCTGTTATAAGTGAAACCATTCGATATTTTTCTCTTTCTTTCTGGCTTATTTCACTGAGTATGATTCCCTCTAATTCCATCCATGTCGCTGCAAATTGCATGTGTTTATCTTCTTTCCATGATGAATAGTATTCCATTGTGTATATGTACCACATCTTCTTGATCCAATCATCTATTTTTGGACATCTGGGTT